>CABFKP010036092.1:0-15198 GCA_901779475.1 Panagrolaimus davidi
TTTGGTCAAAAATAAGTTATTTTTACTTAAAATTTAATTATTAAGCACGCTTTAGACTTTTAAAGTCATTTCCAAGCTGAATTTGGGTGAATCTGGAGGCTGGAGGCATTTGTTGCATTTTCGGTAAATTTACCGAAGATCAAATTTACCGGTAAATGGCCAACCCTAATCCGACTTACCAATCATTTCCTTAATAACTGGCGATTTTGCTGCGATCACAATTTTATGAACCTTAATTAAATTGACGATTACTTTAATATCAAATTGCCTACAAAAACAAACTCCAATTATTTTACCATCCACAAGAATCGAAAAATCTTTGTCATATTGATTCCAAAGCAATGTACCTAAATTGTCACCTTTTAATTGAAAGTTATGTTTCATTTGGGTTCCATCTGTACTTAAAATGCCGTCCAATTTAACAATCATTACGTCATTCACAAAATAATTATTTGAGGCGTTAAATAAGTCTTCCACAGCACAAAACAGTTCCCCGTATGCTGTTGTCTTTTCAAATAAAACGTTCTGTTCAGAAAAATAGTTTGCAGATGGAATCATAATTTTAAAATTTGCTTTGATATTAATTTTCTTATTATCGTAAGGATATTGATTGATACCCAATCCCACATAAACTTCATTATGATTTTCACCAAACACTCCAATATAATACTGAACACCAGAAAGTTCTTTATGATTAAAATTTTCACTTTCAAAACTCCATTTTTGTCCATTTATTCGACGTTGAAGGTTTTCTTTAGAAACTTTCCATCGAATTGAAATTGAAATATCCTAAAAAAGACATAAAAAACACAAACTTACAAAAAAGCTTACAATTGTCGAAATTTGTGAATTACATTTTAAAACGGAAATAAAAAAACTGCTGAAGAAACAAAAAATAATATTAAAATACATAAGTTTCTGATTAAAATATTGCCACAGAGAAACGTTAAAATGTGAAAATAAATTTCACATTTTTCTCTATTTTGTTGATATGAAAATAAATTTTAATCCAGAAAACCGATAAGCGATTATTACTCATTTTTGTTTTGCTGTGTAAAAAAATACTTTTCTTAAACATTTTTTTGTACATTTTAATGTTGTTACAGAAAGTGTCAATGATCTAGGACAAAAATATACGTGTCAAAAATGTATTTGAAGTTGGAGCATTTCAGTTAAAACTTTTTTTTATATAACGGGTGGCTATTTTGAACATTGCATATTGTTCCCCATTTAATTCTACATCATATATGTCAATTTCATGAATTTAAATGACCCCGAATATTTTCAGAATCAACGGTTAATAAAAATTTGTAAATTTTAAGTTCCTTATCAAGAACATTAATTATGAAAATAAAATTAAAAAATTTCCTATTTTGATCGAAAATAAGAAATTTCTAAAAACGATGTTATTCTTTCCCTTATGGACATCTGTTGAAATCAAATACATTCTCCCATGTTTATAAAAACAACAAAAATTTTTAAAAACGATGTATTTATAAAACTTTCAACACAAAATCAAACAACACAAAGAATAAAAATCATAAACCACATATGGTAAAACAAAGAATAAAATTGGCAAATTAAAGATTAACAATATCATCTTCATCACCATTATTATCATTGACCAAATTGATATCATTGAAATAAATTGCTGGACGACGATGATTACCATAATATTCAGTCTTTAACTTTTCAGCAAAGGCTTGAACTTTAACCATATATTCTTCAGTGAGTGTTTCATCATAAAAAGAGAGAACAAAGCAAATTTGTTTGTTTTCCTAAAAATTTAAGTTTAACGTGGACTTGTAAGAAGCAGTTAGAAGCAACTAACAAAAAGCTACAAAAAGAAACTTACAAGCATAAACTTTGAAAAAGCATCAAAATCAAAATTTGGTGGAATATTTTGAAGTATCATACGAGAAAATTTTTTAACATGTTCCATTTCAGTAATCTTCTTAACAGTATCAAGTGTAACATCATCATCCATAAAGTAACTAAAAATATATATAAATTGTAATCAATTACGGAAAATATGTATATAAGAGAAAAACTTACTAAGAAATTGATTGAATTTGTGGTAATCTTTCAAGGATCTTTTCAAAAGAAAGAGGTTTTTCATTTTTATCTAAAATCCTTGTTCCATCTAACATAGGATCCAAAACTTTATGAGTTAAAAACGCAAATTCATCAACGGTTAATAATTGATTGACAAGATTCATATCTTCTGCATCGCATTTGTAAATACGAGGAATCAAATGTTTGACAGCACCACCACCAACTTCAATATCAAGATTTTCAGTAATCCAAAGTTTAAATGGAGCACTGAGTAATCCGATAGGACGATCACTAACAAAATTGCAATGTTGAGTTGAACATGTTGAAAAACCATCATCTTTAAAATGTAAACATGGAATAACAACAATTGAATTTTTATCAAAAAACCATTTACAACTTTGAATTAACTTTTTCCAGAGTTTCCACGATTTTGGATTTTTAAGAATATAGTCCATCACAAATTTTGGAAAAGCAAAATATAATTGACGTTTTGAACTTCCATGAACAAAAACAGGAGTTTTTCGATGATTTGTAATTGCTAAAGCTGCAACTTCTTCATTAATATCCATTTTATTTTGGAGCAAAAAATAAACTTGAACCTGAAAAACAAAAGTTATTATAACAATTTGCAAATTAAAAAATAATTATGCGCACAACATCAAAATACCCTAAACGACTCTCAACAATAATGACTAATAAAGAACATAAAGAACTTTTTAAAAAAGGATAAAGCAAAAAATAAAATAAAAATTCATAGAAAAAACGAACAGAGACAACGATAAAATTTTTTGTTATAAATTTTTAATAAAAACTTGAATTTTTTTTGGTATCGTCGGACGCAATGCCAAACTAACGCCGCTTTTGAATGTTTTTAAAAAAATATGAATCAATAATATTTAAAAATATTTCGTATAACCATTGACATATTCTGACTGATGAAAATATTCGTTAACGGCAGAAAATCAATAAGGTAAAAACAACTTTTTGCTGAGAAAAAAAAACCAGACGCAAAACAGGCGGTGTAAAATTTTTTTGAGATCTCCAAATGCAATGGAAATTGCAGTGACATATACTTTCTGTTTTTTCAACAATTTTTTTTGCGAAATCAATATTTTATAATCTTGAGCTTTTAAAATGAAAAATTTGTAAAAGCAATGACGATTGTGTGAAGAAGAAAAAAGACATATTTTTAAAATCGATTAAATGCATGAACACAGTCTATCGTGTTTTTCCATGACGTTTCGGTTCACTTTTCCAAATAATCAATTTATTAAATATATAACCGAAACGTCCGCAGCCTACAAAAAACCAACAGCGATATGGTATGCCCTTAAATCTTTTAATTTTTTAATTTACTGTTTTTTTATGTTTTTTACACTTTTACTGTTTTGTTATGTTTTTTACTTTGTTATAAATTTAATTTTACTTATTTCTTTTCTTACTTTATATTTTCTGGCTGGCATTGATTAGATTTTTTATTCGATTTTTGGTTTTTTTTAAGTTTTTCTTTTTGCCCTTAGAGGTTGCTCTTTTTTTCCATTTTTGCCTTTAGAGAAAAGTGAACCGAAACATCCGCAGCCCCACAAATGGTTTGTATATTTGCACATTCACGACAGCACACAGTTATTAAAAAATTTTTGGTTGTACTTCTTTAAAAAAATTAATTTTTTAGTCAAGCAGCCTTGATTAAATTTCAAACAAAATATTTTTTAGAATCAAAGTTTGTTTCGTTAATAATTTGAAACAATGCAATCGTCTTCACAAAATATTAATTATATTATCTCAAATATTAAAATTCCAATACATCCACCATTAAGTTTATTCCCAAATGACGTTCTAAAATATATGAAACAGAATGGCAATCCTCGGCAAATATGTATATTAATGAAAATGAATAAATATTTTATCCAAAAAAAATGTCCATTTAATTATTATGGAGATATAACATCACTGGATTACTTGAATGGAATGGAAATTACTGATTCAAATAAAAAGAAACATAAATTTTACCAGGTACCAAATAATTTATATATTAATGACTCTCTCCGTTGGCAATTATAGTCTGCTTCGTCAGCTAATGTCCAAAATTGTTGTTTGTGATTTAAAAAGCATAGTTTTATACATTCCAAAAATTTTTGTAACTGAATTTAAATTTTTAATTGCTTCTGGAAAAATTGAATCACTTGTACTCCATGAAACACAAATTATAACATCCGAGAATAATGTTATTCCATGTGAATCAATTCTTGATCTAATCCCATCTCTTCATCTCTTAAATTTGTAAACTTTTATAACATTTAGCACACAGTTAACAAAGTCTTTAATTTTCAGAATTTTTTATCCGTCAAATAGTTTGACAAAAAAATTTGCTGATAGAATTTGTGTTTCAAATTTGAAAACCCTTGTTTGTGTTATCCTGATAAAGATTTTGATTTTGAAAGTTTTTTGACTTATTTAAAGGTAAATTTTTTGTTTAATCTAGCAACCAACAAGCAAATTTTTTTGTTGCAAAAGAAAGTCATTTTTTGTCCCAAGCCGCCTCGAGTACTTGTCAGAGTGGCAGACGGCGCTTGCTTGCATGCAAGAGAGGGACAGATCAACTCCGCGCATGGAAAAAGAAAATTAATTAAATTAGATTTTATTGCGCTGCACTAAAAATTGTTGAAAAGGTTGAAAAATATGGAGGCCATTGGAAAAGCATATAAGTACTCGAGGTGGCTGGGGGCAATTTTCCCTTTATTTTTTTAATGCACAATAACAATGACTTTTTTTGCAACAAAAAAATTTGCATGGTGGTTTCTAGTTTAATCTTTTTATTCTTTTCATTATAGAAAAAACCAAACCTTTACGTAAAAATATATTTTCATCAACCATATGATGGAGTAACTTAAAAAGTTCATGATTATGTTGACAAAATTCTTTCTGCTGGATTAACAATATTTCATCCCCCTTTCATTCATTTTGGGTGTGAAAAAATTGATGAATACCGTCACAATGCTTTAGAAAAGCTTCGAAATGACTATCTTCTACGTAATTCAAAATTTGGTAATAAAAAGTGATTTTTCACTATTGTGTTTCATTTTTTTTTTGTTTTTGAAATGTATAAAAATATTTTATATTTGTATCAAAAAAATTTTACCAGAGTAAATCTTAAATAGTTTTCTTTCTTTTTTACCTGATACTTTTTTATATACAATATTTTGAAACTTACAAAATTAATTTTGCTTTAGATTCGCGGCTTTGCAATTTAATTAAAATCCATTTAAAGGGATGTTTTTAGTATTGTTTAAGGAAACTAAAAAAACTGTATTAACACATTTGGCCCACAGGCGTCGATTTTTAAAGTATCATCGGACTTTTTATCTGCAATATTTTGAAACTTACAAAATTAATTTTGCTTTAGATTCGCAGCTTTGAAGTATTTCCGAATTTGTAATAAAAAAGTTTCTTTTTATAAAGAAATCTAGTCTTTTCGTAAAATGTGTAAAACGTATGAACAGAATTTGTAAAAGTTGATTTTTTTTATAAAATAATAAATTTACAACATTTTGTTGTGAGAAAATAAAATAAAATTTTAGTTTAATAAATTTTTGATAACAAAAAAAAGCATCATCTCATTATCTCTTTAATCAAAAATGTTTCATAAATATCTTGATGAAAAAATTATTTTCTTTAAAATTTGATTGCATTTGAAAAATCAAGTAAACATTTTAGAGTGTTTATTTCAGAACAGAGAAGTATCTAAATAAAATAATCAAAAAAACCATTCAAAGTTCATATTTTTTGCAAAAAAAAAACAACAAAGCGAAGAAAAACATTCAAGTTTAACATCTTTATTGCACCATAGAAAGTGAAAAAAAAAATACATCTGGTTTATCAAAAAAGCAACAATAACTTTGTCATTTGAAGTTTTGCCAAAGACACCAATGCACAAAAAAAGCGAAACAAAAACAAGCATAAAACTTTTGTTTCAGCATAGCCAAAAACTTTTACAGTGGCGTCAATGCTCAAAAATAAAAAAACAAAAGAGCAAACAAAAAAAATACCCCCTTTTTTTCTTTCCTTTCAGCAAAAAAAAAAAGAATGTTTTCGAATAATCAAAAATCATATTTCTAAACTTTATTCTTTCGCAAAAAAATTTAAAGAAGAATAAGAAAAGCATTTTACATTTTTTGAAACAAATATTTGTAATTCAATTTGTTTTGTTAAATATTTTCAATTTTTGAATATTTTATTGAAATTCAGAAAAAGTAAAAAATTACTTGGTAAAATGACATAGAAAAAAATTAGCTTATCAAGCCTAAATTCAGATTACCATTGCTTAATAGCTGCTTTCCGCATTATTAAAAACTCAATTTTGCAAGCATCGTTTTGCAGCATATAATTTAAAAAATGCATATTGGAAGCTTCCATGAAGAAAAAACTAATACAAAAGTTTTCATATTTATTGTGCTTTAATTTTAAAAATTTTTTCATAATTTTTAATGAATAAAATTAAAACAATTTTGAAACAATTCAAACAAATTCAAATAAAAATAAAGATATTTTTTTGATTCTATTTGCGTTTCAACGTTTTTTGAGGATTTCATAAACAAAGATAAATGAATTTAAAAATTTTCAAAAATCTTCTCGATATCCTGTTACAACAAATGAAACAACATTTGCATCAATGAAAATTTGAATTATATTTAGTAATAGTGTAAAACTTTCCTCCCCATTGACAGTTAATCCCTAAAGGCAAATTATAAAGTAATAACAAAAGGGTAAGGCATCAGTTGCGAATTTTACAAAAAAGGTAGATCAGAAAGTTTTAAGTAATTTTTTAATTTTTTATTGTTACAGCAAATTTTACAATTTTTCGTATAATTTGCATTGCAAACAAGAGTGTATTTGTTTTTTTATGCATATATAATGTGGACAAACGTAAAAATCGTCTTCAAGATTATTTACATTTCTCAAAGATTAATTCATATCATTTTTTCAAAATGTTACAGGTTTTTTTTACAAAATAAAAAATAAATATTCAAAGTAAAAAATCAATATCTGTGACAAATGACGCATAAAAAGCGAAAGCTTTGACATTTATCGCCGAAAAAAACAGGAACGCGAATTATTATGTTTAAATATTTTTTCAGCTTTGGAAAACAGAACGAAAAGCAGCATTCATTTTTTATTGCGAAATATAATTCTTTGAACAAAATGAATGAACCCAAATATTAAAAATGAATGTCTGCTTAAAAAAGCTATAGAAAAAAATAATCTGCAAATGTTCGGCAGTTTTTCTATAATGTTTATAATTTTCTTTCTTCTAGAATTTTGAATATTTTGTTGGATTTTAAAAATTGTTTTTATAAAATAAAATGCTATAATTATAAATAAAAAAAAGCTGTTCTTTAAATATAAATCACTTTAATATTCGTTGGGAAAACATTTTTAAACAACTTGAATAATGCTTTGCATAAACATGACAAAAAAAAATAAAAAAATTTAAACCCAATTATTTTATAGTACACTACAACACATGTTAAAAAAGAAAACAAAAAGCGCAGGTATAGCTTTTTGTGCGTGATTTCTAAACTAGAAAAATGCCAAATGCAATTGTTGTTCTTTTTTTTGCATATGTTTTAGGCGATCATATTTGACATTTATCTCCCAAAAAGTAAGAAGCTATTTTTCAGTCGAATTTTTTTTGCTTGGAAAAAAGGCATTAAAATAACTTTTTTTTCAAAAATATGAGGACATTATTTTGTATTTTTTTAAAAAAAATTCTTAACAACATCGATGAATTTAAAATATCAAACATAATTTCTTATTGTTACAAAATGACATTTTAATCATTTATATATATATTGCCCTTTTTTACCATCTCCATGTATTTAGAAAATTTTTATCGGAGCACTAAAATATTAAAAAAAAACATTTTGCTTTCAAAGCCGAAATAGCAAAATAAAAACATTGAAAAATAAAATAAAACTAATTTTATAAAAAGAAAATAGGACGAAAAAACGCATATACGCAAGCAAAAAGCCTTTGTTTTCATTTTTTTTGTCTTTTTATGAAAAGAAAATTAACAAAAAAGTCAACTTTTCAAGCATCATTTTGCAACATTTAATTTAGAATCAAGCACGCGTATATTTGTTTTTTTTTATAATGTGGAATATTCCATAACAAAAACAGCGATGAATTATCTTCAAGATTATTTACATTTCTCAAAGATTAATTCATATCATTTTTTCAAAATGTTACAGGTTTTTTTTACAAAATAAAAAATAAATATTCAAAGTAAAAAATCAATATCTGTGACAAATGACTCATGAAAAGCGAAAGCTTTGACATTTATCGCCGAAAAAAATAGAAACGCGAATTATTATGTTTTTTTTTTATTTATTTTTCACTCCAGAAAAGGCTGAGTGGGCAGAGAAAAAAGAGATACAAAAACAATAAAGATTAAAAAGTAAGACAAAAGAATAAAAAGTGAGACAAAAGAAAAATTTCAGTCTAAATTTATTAGTATTTCAGAGAAGGCAATTGTTTGAAGTTTGAAGCGAAGAGATTCTTTGTTTTTGAATTCATGAAGATTTAATTTGTATTTGTTGAGAATTGGAAAAATTCGNTTGGAAAAATTCGAGAGGAGAAATGTAATTCAGCTAATTTATTGGTGTAAATTGTTCTTTTGGATGAATAATGTCCTCCATTTCTTGTAGCAGTTTCATGGAATATTAAATCGAGTCTTTTATTTGGATGAGTAATAACCAAATATTTTTCAGCTGGGAAAAACAGAATGAAAAGCAGCATTCAATTTTTTATTGCGAAATATAATTCTTCGAACAAAATGAATGAATACAAATATTAAAAACGAATGTCTGCTTAAAAAAGTGGCACAAAAAAAACATTTTGCAAACGTTCTGCAGTTTTTCAATAATGTTTTTAATTTTCTTTTTTCAACAATTTTGAATATTTTATTTGATTGAAAAAATTCATTTTAAAAAATAAAATGCTGTAATAATAAAATAAAGGCTGTTCTTAATATAAAAAAAATAAATTGATTTAATTTTGTATTTGCAATCATTATTAAACAATTTGAATAATGCTTTGCATCAACATGCCAAAAATAAATAAAGAAATTAATACCAAATTATTTTATAGTTCACTGCAAACAAACAAGTGATGATGTGAAAAAAGAAAATAAAAAGCGCAGGTAAAACTTTTTGTGCGTAATTCCTTCACACAAAAATGCCAAATGTCAATGCTTTTCAATTTTTTTTTCTGTATATGTTTTAGGCGATCATATTTGTTAACGATTTTGAATTTTTTTAATATATTGCAATCCCATGGGATTATTTTTGTTTTTAGCTTTTTCCGTTTTGTAAAAATTATATTAAACATTAGAAATATTCATACAACGACTTTGTGAAATTTTTAATTCTTTATTTAACCCATTTTTTGAACAGTTCCAGCAACAATCAATGGCAAATTTTTTTTAATTCTTTTTTCAACGCTATGACACAATTTTTTATAGAATTTTTTCAGTCCGCGTTTATTTCGTTTTTGTGGAATATCTAAATGAGATGATAATTTTATTTTTTAACTGAGAGAAAACATACCAATTTTCGCAGCCATATTTTTTACAACATCAACATGGTTGCTAAATTCATTTATAGCTGGAGCTTTAAAAGTATTTATGTCACAATTTATTTTATCTGTTTTTTCTTGTGTTACGGCATTGATTGGTTTTTGTAAAGAAAATTGAGTATAAAAAATAAGGCAAACTACGATAATAAAAATAATCTTCATTTTAAAAAAATATAATGAACTGAATTTTGGATTTATGAAAAACATTGTAAAATAGGAATAACAAATTTACGTAAATAATAAAAACACACAAAAATAATGTTATCAGAAACAAATTAATTGATTTTCCCAAAAAAGAGAACAATTTATAACAAAATTTTTTGCATTTTTTCATCCCTTTTTTGGAACACATTTTCTACATAATAACGCTATCGTTCTGTTATAATCTAGCTGAATACATTCTCTGACTCATTTTTAAAACAAATACGTACCAACAAAATTATGCAGCGGTGAACATTAAATTTTAATACCAAAAAAATGAATCAATGTTCAAAAAATGTTTATCTGTTTTTTGTTTTTCCATGACGCATTTGCATTTTTATAAAAAGATTTTTACACGAAAATATGTTATGAAAAACATAAATTATGTCTAAAGTATGTACAACATTATAAAATGATTTTTGATTTCAATGATAAATTAGAAAACAGATATTGTTACTTTTCGGAGTTTAATTTAGAGTTCGGACATTTAATAAAAAATGAAATATTAGAAAGCGTGATAACTCAACAACGAATAGAAAAAATAATTAAAAAAGTGTTCAAAAAAAATAAAATTTATACAAATCCGCTTAAATTAAAAATGTTCAGCAGTGGTATGAAATGCAACAAAATCACTATTTCATTGCTCGAATGTAAAAAATAGATTATCCTAGTTGTTTGTCTTCGAAATACAACTCAAAGTAATTTGAACTGTCATATTTTATATAAATAAAATATTCAAACTGCCGTTTTATTGAACAGCCATACTGCAAGCAAAAAAATTTTTCTCGCAGGAAAAGAATAAGAAAACGATGATTTGCTCCTGCATTTTTCGTATTCTTTTTTGCTCATTGATTTTTTCAAATACCTATTTTATCTTTTTGTTTCTTAAAGAATACACATAAATTCTACGCACTAAAGATTAGGTCCGCTAAACTGTGAGAATATTGTAGAAAAAGAACTATTTGTGTAAAAACAAACAAATTTTATTTCAGTGTTCTGTTAAAAAGATGCTTCACAATTTAATAAATGGAACAATAATACTACCCAGGACATCAGAATGAAGACCACCGCCCCCTTCAAAATCTCAGAATTTTTTTCATTTTTTACTGCGGTTAAAAATCGTGCCCCCGAAACGAAAATTCAATATTATTCTAAATTCCAATAAATACTTTTGTTGTAAACATTGTTCCTGCCGTTAGATAAATATTGATCATAGCTGCTGTTTCAACATATATGAAACCCGGGTTAATTTTGTTCTTTCTTACATCTGTTTTGTAATCAAAAAGTAACATCCAAGAACTAAATTTAAAAAAGAAATCAAAATTAAATATTCAAAAAATTCATCTTTTTTACCCGTAGAAACAAAAAATAAAAAATATAAGATTTTTTCAATTTCATTGAAATATTTCTTTTTTCTTTAACACAAAAAGGAAAGAAAATGCTTCTGCTTTTACGTAAACAAAAAAGTGTCTTCATCGGTTTGTTTTTTTTAGAAAATAAGAAACTCAATTGCTTAACTTTTAAAATGTACATATTTAATATTTAACTTACATATCATTGATATTGTTAAGATCTCATTTTTCTATCATTCGAGTTACTGTTTTTTGTAAATGTTTTTTTAAGTTTATGATTTGTGTTTTGTAAAAAAGTTAAAAATTAATTTCTTTATTGGATTTAAAAATTGCAATCTTGGAATATTTTTCTTTAATTTTGTAAACATTCTTTTTCGATTACAGTAGCCTACCAGTGTTGCAAGTGTCTTAAGTTTTGGGGTTGTTACAACTATAGGATGACGATATTATCTTTAAAACCCAACTGATCTTTCCCTGATTCCTTTTTGCAAGACCCGACTTTACTTCACTTTCACAAAAAATAGTATAAGTTAATTTATTAAAATTTTTAAATATTAAAATACAACGTTAACCGGGGAAATATATATCACAGATAAAAATTTAAATAATACAAAATATAAAAGAGATATGTGCTTACAAAAGCATTCCAACTAGTCTAACACCATTTTGAATAACAGAAACAAGAAGTTCAAGAGCCTTCGGATCATCACCTTTTTCCATATCAACTTTTAATCGCATATAATTTTCTGTTCCAGATGGTCTAAAATAATAAAAATTAGTTATATGAATATCTATAATAAAAAACATACCGTAAAAAGACATTACAATTACCGTATTTCGATCCAAAACTTGCAACAGTATCATCTATACAAAAGAAATAAACAAAGTATTTATAAATATGAGGTCACAAGGATGATCTATTTACTTGAAAGGATGAGCTTTTCATACTGTAGGGTATAAAGATCATCCATGGGGGTTCCAACACGAATATTTTCGGTTGCACATCGTACCATTGGATTCCCCATGATCGATATAGTCTAATCCAAATGAATTTATCCAGCTTTATGCAAATTTGTTGTTCCAAGGATGATCTAAAGCTCAAAGGATGAGATCATCCTTTGATAATTTTGGGCACTGGTCTAATGTGTTTTGGTATGATCAAATTTGATTTTTTTTAACAGCAAAGCAATTAATGCATAAAGCAAACGACTCCCCTGTAGCATTAATTTTTTGGCAATTTTCTAACCTTTTTCCACAATTAAACAAAGTACGCCTTTAACTTCTCCAAAACATTTAATAGTCTTTTAACTACAGTATCCCAGATTAAATCATAATTTATATGCAACATTTTAACGTTCCACAATACTTGCGGCTAAAAAATTATGTGTTTTAATTATACATGAAACAAAAAATTCAGATGTTTACAAACAAAATGGAACAATAAAGAAATGTTAAAATAAAGAAAGTATATAATAGTTCATTGTTATTCTTCTTCTTCATCATTTGTTCCATTTACACGATTGCGCAAGCGCTTCATTGCTTGTTGATCCAGTTCTCCAACGTCTACATCATTTCGGCAACTTTTTCCACATGTTCCACAAGGTCCATGAGTTCTTCTATTTGTATTACAACTAAAAATAGTAATTAATGGATAAAACAAATTTTCAATTAAATCAAAGGTAAAATTTGTAAGAAAAAAACAATGCTAACAAAAAAATAAAACTTACTTGCAAAAATGATTATAATTAATATTTGCTTCACGACAAACATAACAAGATGTTGCACCACATTTTGTACAAGTCATTTTATTACATCCATCAGATTTAACAAATGCAACATTACAATTACGGCATTTTCGAATTACAATTTCAGACATTTGTGGTTCACTAAAAAATAAATACTAATTAATATCGTTTTCAAAACCAGTAAACCATACATTTGGCGCAATGATGCTTGTTGTCTTTCGAGTTCTTCCATTTGTTGACAAGTTCTATTTCGATGTTGAGCCTCATAAAGCCGTAGACAATTACGACACTGAACTCGACCACAAATGCAAGTATAAAATGTCAAAGATTGTTCAACGATAACTTTGTAAGCACATTCAGGGCAACTTAAAAGTTTTTTTAGAGGATATAAATTATAGGATGCTAAAACATACGTAACCAAATCAGCAAGGCCAGCATCCAAAAGGCATTGATCTTGTAAACGAGTCTTTAATGGATTACAATCTTCTTCACTTAGATAATGTTCAAAATCAGCTAAGAGTGAGAATGTATAAAAACCATTCAAAAATGATAAACTCACAAAGAAGCAAAACATTTTCACATTTATCCGTAACACAACGTAAACCAATTCCACCATATGCAACAGGTCCATCAAAGATAGAATTATGTGCATATCCTCTTATACATGTAACACAAATAAGATGTTTTTCAGCATCATCTTCTTTAGCATCTTGTAATGCTTCTGGTGTTGGTGAACATGCAAGTGCTCCTTCATCTTCATAATATTTTGTATAACAAATAAGACATTCAAAAGCTTTTCGAGGTGGTGCAAAAACAGCACCTTTCTTTAAAAGCTGGTCAGCTAAAGTAGCCATTTCATCAGGGAATGTTGCAGAGAACAATAAAGTTTGACGATTATTAACCTAAAAAAATATAAATATGTACAAATGCAAAACTGTCGTTAAAAAAACATACAGCAGGGAATCTAGGAGTATTAACAATTTCCATAATGTCAACATTAAAATTTTGATCAAGTAAGCGGTCAGCTTCATCCAAAACAAGGAATTTAAGCTTATTACAAAGGATTTCACCATTTGTAACAAATTGCTTTAAACGTCCAGGTGTTGCAACCAAAATATCACAACCACAACGAATTTCTGCATGATTGCGTGCAATATTATATTGACCATAAGCCTTAGCAACACTAATATTGATATCTGAAAATAAAAAATAGTGATCAGAAAATCATAACAAAAAGCACTCACCAGCAGCAAACTTTTCAGCTTGTTCAAAACTTGCATAACTAATTCACGAGTAGGTGCAATGATGATGGCAAAGGGAGATGCCAATTCGGATTCATATTTGCCTTCTCCTTCAGTCATCTTTGCTTTCATACATGCATCAATAATGGGAAGAACAAAGGCTCTAAAAAAAGACATTATGCAAAAAAATTTTCAGCAAAAAAAATTTAGCATACGCTGTTTTTCCAGATCCAGTTTCAGCTAGAGATTTGATATCAAATCCATCAAGAATAAAAGGAATTGCAGCTCCTAGAATTTTTCGTGGACGGCTGTACTTTGAACGTTCTTTGATATTAGTAAGCACTTGCGGTTCAAATTCAACTTCCTCCCATTTCCTAAAAGAGAGCTTTTATATTAATATATTAATAAAAATAAATAAACTTACTGGATTTCAAATCCGCCATCACGTCCACTATTTGATCCTCCTCTTCCACCACCACGTGAAGAACCAAATCCAGAACCTTCTTGATTATTATCAGCAGATTGACCAAATGAACCATGAGTAGGACCAAATTCACCACGACAAGCAAATCGAGAATTACTTTGGTTATCATTTGAAGTAGGTTGATAAAATCCACCACGATCACTTGAAAAGCCTCCACGGCTAAAGCCTTCAGACTGAGCCATAGTATGTTAATAAATGAGCGATAAATGTATTAACTGAAAAATCCAATATTTTGTTTGTAAAAACGTTTCGGTACTAGTGTTCCGTCCCCGTCCCGTAGCCATTTCAGTCCCTTAAAATACCCGTAATCCCGTCCCGTGGTCCCAAATTCCCGTAAAAAATGATTGAAAAATTCCCGTAAAAAATGATTTTTCCCAAGCAAAAGAAAGTTGCATTTTCTATGCATTTTGGCATTTCGTATACTAAAATAATGTGCACGGTTTATAAAAATAGCTCAAACTATAAACTATTTTTATAAAAAAAATTGT
>CABFKP010036108.1:0-15168 GCA_901779475.1 Panagrolaimus davidi
TCAAGACAAGCTATGTTTCTCTAGGGGTAATCGGACCCGTAGAATCCGAATCTGCAATAAAAAATTTCCCCTGGGTATTGACGAAAGGGTCAAATGACCAAAAAACCAAAAACTCATATTTTCAAATGGTCATAACTCATCGAAAAAAGTAGTTTTTGGGACAAAATCTGTGTTATTCTTACTCAGCTCGATGAGAGGAATCGAATGGTACCACGTGTGATGACTAAAAGTCAAAAATTCTGAAATGGGATAAATATAGGTCACTAGTGCGATATCTCAAAAACTACCTATAAAACAGGTATCGGAAATAAAAAATTCGGAATCTACGCTCTAAATTACCTATATAGGCGGAATTATAGCCCAAACCGATGAAATTTATGTTTCTGTGCCACCCTATGCTTCACTTTCTCACAAAATGCGTTCTATGAGTTTTAATGATTTTTCAATTTTTTTCCGTTTCGCCTACCGCGAAACGAAACGAAACTTTCGTGCAGCCCTGTTTTGTAGAATAAAAATTTTGTATGTTAATTATCTGTTTTTTAATAAATAAAAAAGAAAGCAAATTCGAAAACAACAATAGCATCAAACCTCAAAGAAAATGTTAATCTTCTTCTGTGTCTTCTAAATAGCCGCCATTTTCTGTCGGATGCATTGTAAGAATTGTAGAATTGTTTAACATGATTCCTTTAAAGATGTTACCAGCAATGTATATGTCGCTTTGGAAATCATTATCACTTAATTCAATTTCTTTGTAATATCCAGCGCCTTTATGATCATTGTTGGTGTAAAAATCCTCATTAAACAAAAATAAAGGGATTGTTTTAAGATAAAATTGAACACAAGCTCTTAGGTCTTCAATGTTAACACTAAAATATTGAAAACTTTGACATTTTGTAAAACCCTTTTTTTAAGTGATTTACAAAATGAATGGTACTTACACATTGTCATCGGGATTCCAACCCGTGTATGCCAAAAATGGTACCCTTTTTGATGTATCCTGTAACATTCGCAACGCATTGTATATATTTACAGGACATGCTGTGCTGAGTCTCATAGTTGCCAATTCTAAACATACATTTGTTAAAATTTTTAAAATTTTAAAAACATTGTAGGAACTTTACTCATTCCATTGCAATGAACATTTACGTGATAAGTAGCAGAGTAAGAATTTCGAAATTTAGGAGTCAAATTTTTATGGATTTCATAAACTACATCATGTAATCTTCTAAATTGTGTAAAAAATTTCTCTACTTTCAATTTGCTTCCCGCTACAAAGTTTAAGCGAGTTTCATCTGCGTCGCTGCTCCGCACAGTTAAAGTTTTGTATCTGATCCAAAAAATTAAAAACTTTAGTTCATTTAAAGTTCGTATTGTTAGTGTTGCGGCATTTTCTGCATGGGCACGTCCCAACAAATTGTAAGCAATTTGATGACAACCTTCGGCTTTAAAATATTTATATTTTTAATTTTTAAAATTTAATGTATGAAATTACCATGATCACTGTCACAGATGAATCTTTTATTGATGCACCATTTATAATTTTCCAATCCATCCACATTGTACCGTATTCCAAATTCTACACAAATTTCTTCGAAAATCAATTTGCAGTGTGGTGAAAATGCCGATGATATTCTGCTGTTTTCGACAAATTTTTTAACTTTGTCAAATATTTTATACCTGCGGCTAAAAATGTTTACTTATTGGTGTTATTTAAAATTTATTTCTGTCAGAAATTTGGATCACTTTTTATGCCGCTTTTATTTTACACAACTTGCAATACAGTCGAACCTCGATTTTACGCCCCTCGATTTTACGCCTTTTTTCGCGATCTCTTGAGAATCGTAAAATCGAGGTTCGACTGTATTTATAATTTCAATATTTTTTTACCGCAAAAATTATTTTTTCTCATGGTTTAATCATATTCTATTTTTCACGTTTTTTAATATCTATTCACATTAAGAATTTTTACTACGAAAATTTTTTTAGCGACTAAAGTAATCAAATTCATACTTTTCTTGATTAACCTCAATCATTTAAACTATTTTACCAATTAATATCATATTCCCTTTCTCTGCGGTCTCTTATTGTTCCTATTTGAATGATAAAAGATGTTGAACTCCTTGGAATGAAATTGATTTCAGGAAGACTTTCTGTCAGTAAAACTTTAAAAAGAGGAAATATTGTTTTAAAATTGATATTGATGTCGCCAACAGTAATACCAAAGGCATTACAAAATTTGGTCAAAAGCAGTAGACCTTCTGTTCCAAATATTCTTAAAAATTTAATTTAATTTTTTTATAAAATGTCATTGTTTACCTTTCAATGTCATCTTCTAGTTGCGACAAACGCAATCTTTTATTATAATCATGATCATTTATTTCTTCATCATTGTGAGTATAATATTTACGAAAATTCAATGTTGAAAAGAACATATTTTCAGTTGAATAAAAGTACCCAAATTTGTCAACAAAATATTTGGAATTTGAACCATTCTTGCACCAAAATACAGTTTCATAATGACTTTCATAACAAACATACAAAGTTACATTCCATTTTACGTCCCATTCATTCTTGAAAACTTTCGTAGCTTTATCGATTGTATCTTTCAAATATCCAGGACTAATATAATTGGGATAAATTTTTCGTAACTCAACAAACATTTTGTCAATCATTTTATACAGCTCTTTATCACATCCTATATCGTTTGTCGAAATATTATTAAAAAAATTTAAGAGATCTAGGTGTCCCTCCATTTCTGCCGATTGTTCAAAATGTTTAATAAAAATATTAAATTTCCATAATATCACCTTTTATGTACAATCATGACAAACCTTTTAAAACAAACAATGTATGTTAAGAATTATTTGTTCAAAGCTTTTTTACGATTTCTTTTATCGAAAAGGAAAAACTAACCTTCTTTTTTTAGACTTTAAAAGTCAAAGAAAAGTTTTAAAATTTTTTTGTCAATTTGCTTTACAGCTTTGCGAGGGTCGTTAAATTTTTATCGTCTTTTTTTCAAATGAAAAAATTTTCATGTGAACGATTCCTTCTCACATGATTATTGCCCCGTCCCAGATCATTTTTGCTTTTTTATAGTACCCCTGTTATCAATGTATTCCTATCTTGTTGATAAAGAACATTATCCAGATTTTTTGTCTTTAATTTAGAGAGCTGTATTTAATCTTAAAAAATTGTTATTAACTTTAAAAACATTTAAAGACATACATAGCTTGTGTGCAGCAATGTGCGACGCTAGCGTTCCCTTTCATTTTTTGTATTCAAATGAAAATGCAAGTGAAGTATACTGTAGAAATTTAAAATTGTTTATAAACTCTCATTTTTTATCTTAATATATGTAAAAAAATACGGAGATTTCAAAATTTCATCCTTTGGATATCATTTTTCTGTGAAAAATCGGAGAAAATTGCATTTTTTTTACGTTTTTTTGAAAATGATGTATTAGGCATGTTCGAGCAGTGTGTTGGTGCAGCACCGCAGAATTTTTTTTCTGCATCTGATCATATTTTCAAAATTATTGCGAAAGATAGCGGTCAAAAGTTTGCATCTGCAGTCAAGTGCTAGAGGCGTTTTGACTTTTTACGAATTTTATTTTGCGCGTAACTTTTTTGCAGTAATTTTTTTTTAAAGTTTTTATTTAAATTAATCTTATTCATAAAATTGCGCTTTTTTTGGTACTAAACTTAAATCATTTGCGACAATTTGAAAAAAAAAAAGAGTACCTCCAATAGCTAAACAGCTTCCAACTCCTTTAATCTACATACTATATTGAAATATTGTTTTAAAGTTTGTAATCTTTGTGTATTATAAAAAAAATATTCTAGAAAATGGAGGAGAAACTATTTCAAGTGTTAAAAAAGGAAACATTATTCAGTTGCTATGAAGCTTTAGCTAAGCATGAATTTGATGAAAGAGATTTGCCCAAACTTTCAAAATTACTGGAACCCATTTTTATTCGAACAGAAGCATATGTATGTACAGTAACAAGCGATAATATAGACACTGCTGTGAATATGAAAGAAAATGTTGATAAATTTCTTGAAAAACTTAAAAAGTTTGATTCGAACTTTTTAATTCGTGAAATGATTGAAGAACTTGAAAAGCTCTGGAATGTTATTAAGCGTTTATCTGATATTCGACAAAAATCAAACGAAAAAGAATATGGAAAGGTAAATTTTTGCCGATAAAAATGTAGCAATCTTACATATTTTTAGCAAAGTTCTGACGTGACAAGAGCATTAGAATGGTTTAAGAATAATTCTTTTGAACTGTTTAAAAAGGGACAAAATCATATTAAAGCCATTGAAGAAACGCTAAACAACGAATGTGAAAAATCTTCGTTTGTCGATAAACTGTCCCCATTTGTTTACAGTACGATTTCATTAATAAACAGTTTTTTACAAGAAAGAAGATTGTTGAAATGGGAAAGAACAATGTACATTTATGATGGTGGAAAAAAATGTTGTGTCGCATTTTATGTTAAAGATGAAAATTTTGGTGAATATTATGTGGACAAATATGGAAACTTTTTTTTGAGCGAAATTGAATTTCTCCAAACTATGAGGAAATTTTACGGCTACCATGATTTTTTCAATTTAAAAGGAAAACCTTTATATGTTAGACTTCTTTATGATGATGATTTTTTGAAAATGAATTTAAAAGCATTTCAAAGGTGAACCTTTAAATATTAAATGTACATTTTGCTTGCAAAAAAATTTTAGAATTAATCAAGGAGCGTTTTTCTCAGACTTTATCACTCGCTTTGAAAGTCGTGAAGAAGAATTAATAACACTTCTCAAAACAATTAAAATCTTTTTTTCGTTTGTTTCTGTACTGAACTGTTGCTGCAATGTTCGTGTATCATATGTTTGTAACAACGTTCTTAAAATTTATACCGATGTTGACGATGTTGAAGTGAACATAAAAAAGTAAAAAACAATAATTTTTTATTTTTTTAAATTAATTGTGCTTAGATAGCTTTTTTCAAATTTTTAACACTGATTTTTTGTTTTAGGCTGATATATAATTTTGATCAATTTATAAAAGATGTACATGATCTCAATGCAAATAAATTCAGTTATGATACACCTTATCTAATGACTGTTGAACGATTTATAGAAAAATATGGTGTAAAAGATGATATTATTCTATTAAGAAAATATGAAATGCAAATCAACCAACGGTCAAATTGTTACAAAAATATTAAAACTAAAATCGACGATTATGGTATGTAGTAACTAATTTTCTTTATTTCTAAATTTTAAATTTAGTTAATATTTGTCATTATATTGCTACAAAAATAATTAAACCTACACCTGAGGAATCAAAATATAAATCAAAATTGAGATTGGCTCATTTAAAGGATACATTTTTCTGGGTTGCAGAAAAGTATAAAGGTGTGTTGAAAGAGTTGTTTTACAAATATATGTTGTCAATTTTTCAGATGTCACAGATATTGTATATGATTGGAAAATGAATGAGGAAGATGTCAAATATGAATTTCATAATTTGATCAAGGCAGTAAGCGAAAAATCAAAAAAACATATTTTTCTAAATGATTATGCAGCAGCATATTATTTTTCAAAACACTATAATTCCATAGGTTGGTTATGCTTTGCTCCTTAAAATTTTAAAAAAGCTGCAAGAGCAAAAACAAAAAAGTACTAAAATTAAAAAATTGGTTATTGTTTTTAGCTGAAACAATTAAAACAAACAACGATGAGTTAGCAAAAAGTATTTCATCTTTTTTACTTTATCCAAAATTAAGTAATACAAATGTAAAAAAATGTGCAACAGCTTATGTGATAAATTTACCTGATTTTGTATTTGACGAAAAATATTGTGTTGAATCCATTACTGCTGATTCAACAAAACAAAATGCAGTTGTAAAATGGCAATTTTTTGAGGCCTATTCAATCAAAGGGACAAAAGTGACTGTTCAAAATGGCAAAACATTCATTCATAAGTTATATGCTGACGAGAAATTATTAGATTTTGACATTGGAATGGGGAGTTCAGTTTCGTCTACTTGCTACGGATCAGATATTGAAATAGAAATGGATTATTCATCCGGGGCTGAATACTAAATCTCATCTTAATATTAAATTTTTACTACAAAAATATATATTTTTTGATATAATTTTTACATTTTTGTTTTTAAACAAACAAACGCGATTTACGTTTAAAATACTGAAAAAAAAACTTTATTTTTTTACAAATAAAACTTTTTGTTGAGTTCTAAAAAATGGGTAAATTTCGAAACAATCGTTTGCTTAAAGGCTGAACAATTTAAATTTTTTTTACAACAAAATTAAAACTGCATTAATCAAAACCAACCAATTTTATTACGTGTGTCTCTTTCAGAAAAATACAATAACCGACAAAGTACCCAATTTCAGCTACCATTATTTTTCTCAAAATTCCTCAAAAAATACTTGCACTGATTTTAATTTCAATTTTTAAAAAAGACAATTCTAAACAAAACGATTTTATACTTTAATTAAATGTAGTTTTAACGGGCAAAATAAAATGTTTTATTTTTTAAATATGTTTTTGTTTGAATTTTTAACAGAATTTTTAACAAAACACGATTTAAAAATTAAATACAATGGTGTAGTTTCAAGGTTAATTCAACATGGGAAAAGTTATGGAATCTATAACTTTTCCATAATATGGATGGAGAAAAAAAACAACAGTTAAAAAAGTAGGTTGTTAAACTGTTGTTGAAGATTTTGTTGGAAATTGTGGCATTTGATTTTAATTACTATTTTTCTGCATCTGTTTCATCTTGCAAGCCCTTACTGCAGATTCTTTATTCTTTTATTTCTTATTTAAAAAATTTTGTAAAAAAGAGCTGCTGATTTTTGGTACTTTTGTTGTTTGGTAATCGAAAAAAAAGTTGTTGCAAAAAAAGGTTAATTTTGAGTCGAATATATTTATTACAAAAAGGTATCTTTTTCTCAAGGAATCGGAATGAAAAGAAAAAACTTTAATAAAAATTTTATTTTATGTGTGGATTTTGGAAGATATGATTCAGAAGCTGGGAAAAAATTTATTATAAATGTTTCGAAAATTTTCGACAGAAACTGTACTTTTTGAACCCCTTGATTTTGGCCTTGTGCTCCCCGTGTCAAACAAAAAAAAAAACGTTTTTTTAAATTTGAAAAAAATTTAATTTTTAAATTTGGTAAAAAAACTTTTGTCTGAAACTTTCTTCACAATATTTGTTAAATATTTTAATAACTTAATAAAATGTCACTTCTTGATCAAGAATTAGAGCCGACCAATGATGTCTTTGTTGCACGTTGTGATACTCCTGGAAATATGCATTATGTTTTAAAAGCTTTAGAATTTAAAGAAGTATGTTTTCTTTCTTTACTTTTATTTTACACATATATTTATTTTTAGAAACCAAAACTCTTTTGTACCGTAAATGTATCAGCTGAAGGCATGAAATTCATTGTTGAAAGTCATAAAAATTTTCAAGGTATTGCATATCTTTGTCGTGGAATGTTTTCTGAATGGGATTTACAAGTTCCACAAATTGAATTTCGTATTGGATTAGTTGATTTTATGGTATGTTTGCTTTTTAACATGTTTTATAAGGTTTGCGGTCTCCGAAAATAGATGATTTATACATGGTGTACTGTAAAATCTTTCACCCATCACCGCTTAAGTTTAGCTATATTTAGAGGTTTTTAGCTAATTTTGTCCTCACTCTTTACTTACAGATCTTATATGCCGTTACTTTTTAGGAATCTGTTAATTGTATCAAAGCCAAAACTGCAACTGTTACACTTTCAATGAAGGATGAAAAGAAGGATGTAAAAGATCGAAGACTTTATATTCATGTTGTTGATCGCAAAGTTAAAGCAGATATTTCACTTCCTGTTTATAATCCAAATACTGTAAGCATATTACTCTTTAACCATTTTACAGTATCAACTTTTCAGGAATTTGTTGATTTTATGTTCCACGAAGTTGAAGTACGTGCAAAGTTAATGCTTGAAGCAAAAACTATTAAAAAGATTTTTCAAGAAATTGATCCAAAAGAAAATCCTTGTGTTACTTTTACTTTCAATCCTGATGAATGTTTTATTACAATTAATTCTGATACTTTAAAAAGTACTGCACGATTCCCAAAATTTTCTGCAGAAGTTTTGGATATTTTTTGTGATGGAGATTCTCTTGCATTTGATTATAAATCAATGTTTATCAAGCGATTTAAGTATGCAACAAATAATTCTTCAAAGATTTCTCTTACTATGAATGATAATGGTGTTTTATCTGCACAATTTATGTTGGCAAAAGTTGAAGCATGTGCTGCATGCCTTGAATTTTATGCAAGTTCTTTATTTTCTCATTTTATTACTATTAATGAAAAATGTTCTTTAGATTAATCCATTTGAAGATGTTGCTATGTTGTAATTATTTTTATCTACAGTATGGTGTGAACCCCAAGAAAAAAAATACGGTTAATTTTATTGTTATATTTTTATTGTTCAAAGCTATCAGCAATTTTTCTTATAATAAATTGTGAAAAGAAATAATCAATGGCATTCATTTGTTTGATAAATGTAGGACATGGATTTGGAGATAGCAAATGTCGAGAAGCATCATTACAATCACATTGACAATTTAGAATTGATTCCACTACTCGAATATCACCAAAAGTCCAAAAATTTGTAGCTTCAATATCGGATGGTGGATCACAGTCGATTATTTGATCATTTTTAAGCTTTTGAGATCTGTCAGATTGAATAAATTGAGCAAGTTGAAACATTGTTCGTTTTGTTATACGGTAATCAGAATTTAGCACCAACTAAAAGAAATTTAATCAAATGGGTATATGGTATTTGCGTAAAACAAACTTCAACAGTTTCAGCAAAATCATCTTCGGTTCTTAGCTCTCTTTGATCGTCTAATTCTTTCAGCACAGCTTTTAGCCTTTCGCAAAGTTCTTCATAAACAGCATAAATATTAAAAGCATTAATTGTGTTATGATTGATTGATAAACATTCAGTCTAAAAAACTTGTTTAACATTTTTTCCAATTACAGTAATCACAAACCAAATTTAAAACTTGATGATAATATCCTGGTGGCATTACCATAATTTCTCCAGGTTCTTGAATAGCTTCAATCAATTCAAAATCTTCAATAACATTTGGAATTGTAGAAAAATCATCAACTTCTGGATACCTTTGAAGGAATTCCCCTTTTCGATGCATAGGTAAAATTAGCCAATGCTTAAAGCCCGTAACATTATATGACCAACTAAAAGATCGAAAAACATCTTCATGAAGGAGAGTACTAAAAATGTTTAAGCTATGAAATGAAAAATGTTTTTAAAAAACAAACCGAGATCCAGGAGCACCAAAATAAATAAATCTGTAATCTCCTTTCATCGGATTTTCGTCACTTTCGGTCCATTTTTCATTATTTATCCAATCCATTTTCATAAAATACGGTAGATGATCATGATAGATGTTGGAGGGTAGTGAAAATTCCCTAAAAGTCAAAAAATATATATCCATAAAAGCAAGGTTAAGAGTATTACAAACTTTTGTGCATGCCAATCTTTCAAATACACTTGAGAATCACCACCTTCTTGAAGCAAATAAACAAAATCAAGCAACGACATTCTTCTATAAACTTTTTGTCCGCTTTGTGGATCAATTTGTTCAACGGAGACTTCATGATTTGGATCTAAAAAGTGCGATTACTGTAAAGATACTGTATAAAAAGGTTTACCAAAAACATTTAAAAACTTTTCATAATCAACAGGTGAAATTCCATGTTCATTTTTATAATCCGAAAGAAAGATATCAGCTTTAAAATTTGTTGTAAAATCTTTGGAAAGAATACATGGTTCTCGTAAACTTCGAACAAAATCAAGTTGGGTAATTTCGTTTCCAAAAGTTGGAACTTTTCGTTGACTTCTTGGCCATAAGCTAACCATTTGATATGTTGTGGATATAATACAATAGGATTTGGGATAATTGTGAATGTGAAATTCTGTGAAAAAATACGATCTAAAAAAGTTTGTTCAACATTGAATTTTCAAACTTCTCCTTTTTTAAAAAATTCTTGAGACGAAAAAAGAGCTATTTGGAAAACATTGAAAAAAATTTTGTCATCTTTTTTTTCTCTCACGTTTTTTCGCGATTCAAATTCCCTTTTTATTACAAATATTTTTATAATTTTATCATTTTCAGATCAACCACAACTAAGAATGGCTCCTCCATCAGTTTCTTCACCAATTCAAAATCGTCCAGCTACAAATGCTGCTCCAGTAACCGGAAATAGCAATGAAAATTCTTTAAAAGTTTATTATCGAACAAAGATTGAAGATGCTCAACAACGATGCGGAGAAAAAATACAAAATGTTCGACGTCTTCAAGCTCAACGAAATGAACTTAATAGTAAAGTTCGAATGCTTAAAGAAGAATTAATGCAATTACATGAACAGGGTTCATACGTTGGAGAAGTTGCAAAAGTTATGGATAAGAAGAAGGTTCTCGTAAAGGTTTGTACTCATACTAAACATTCTTTTTTCTAACATTATGTTATTTTAGGTTCATCCTGAAGGAAAATATGTTGTTGATATTGATAAAGGTATTGATGTTGCACAACTAAATGTTGGTTGTCGAGTTGCTCTTCGTGCTGATTCATATGCCCTTCATAAAGTCCTTCCAAACAAAGTTGATCCACTTGTCAGTCTTATGATGGTTGAAAAAGTTCCTGATTCTACATATGAAATGATTGGTGGTCTTGATACACAAATTAAAGAAATCAAAGAAGTTATTGAACTTCCTGTTAAACATCCTGAACTCTTTGAAGCTCTTGGTATTGCTCAACCTAAAGGTGTACTACTTTATGGACCTCCTGGTACTGGAAAAACTTTATTGGCTCGTGCTGTTGCACATCATACAGAATGTACATTTATTCGTGTATCCGGTTCAGAATTGGTTCAAAAGTTTATTGGTGAAGGTGCAAGAATGGTCCGAGAACTTTTCGTTATGGCAAGGTTTGTTTAAGCATTTTTATGAAATGTGTTTTATTATTTGTAACTTTAGAGAACACGCTCCATCTATTATTTTCATGGATGAAATTGATTCAATTGGTTCATCTCGTGTTGAAGGACATAGTGGTGGAGATTCTGAAGTTCAACGAACTATGCTTGAATTATTGAATCAACTTGATGGCTTTGAAGCAACAAAAAATATTAAAGTTATTATGGCAACAAATCGTATTGATATTCTTGATCCTGCATTACTTCGTCCTGGGCGTATTGATCGCAAAATTGAATTCCCTGCTCCAGATGAAAAAGCTCGATGTGATATTCTTAAAATTCATTCACGTAAAATGAATCTTATGCGTGGTATTAATATGCGAAAAATTGCTGAAAATATTCCTGGTGCATCTGGTGCTGAAGTTAAAGCCGTATGTACGGAAGCTGGTATGTTTGCTTTACGTGAACGAAGAATTCATGTTACACAAGAAGATTTTGAAATGGCTGTTGGAAAGGTTATGACAAAAGATTCTGATAAGAATATGTCGATTAAAAAGCTTTGGAAATAAAGTGCTTATTCTTTTTCTTCAAAGGCTTTTATATTTATTTAAATTCTGTAATCTTTTTCACTGATGATAATTAAAACTTGTATTTGCACAATAAAATATTTTTCTTTGTGAATTTTTGTTGTTTGTTTTTGCAATTGTAAAACGGTTATTTGTCGTGTTTTGATATTTTTTTTGGAAAAGCTGTGTTAGGTTACTGTAATTATCATTATTTGGAGATATGTCTGTTATTGATTTTCCCCATTGTCTTTCATCTTCCCGAGCAGTTGCAATACTTACAAATAGTCCATTTGCATTGCTGCCCGCAAAATGGCAAGAGATTTGGTCTGCAGCAGTATTTAGATGTGCCACAGATGGTGCAGCAAATCATCTTCGGCCATTTTGTGAGTTCGTTTTTCCGCTTTCAGTCATTTTTATAGGAATTTTTGAAGGGGTCAAACGGGTTTAAAGCTGCCACATCTTGTATCAGGAGATTTTGATTCAATCAGTGATCATACAAAAACATTTTTATCTGATAATAATGTTGAAATTATTGAAACTGATGATCAAAATAATACAGATTTAACAAAGCTTATTAAGATTGTTTGTGATAGAAAGGATTTGGAGGTGAGATAGTTTCAAGTTGCTAAGATAAATAAAAGCTCTTTTAGTGGGAAGCGATTTTTATCCTTGGAGGGTTCGGTGGAAGATTTGATCATACTATGGCTTCTTTGAATTCTCTTCTAAAATCTCATGAATGGACTTCCAAACCTGTTTTTCTTTTAGATCATGAAAATCTTACAACAACGTTGCATAAAGTGAGCAGTTACTGTAACTTACACTTTTAAACACAATAAAAATATTTTTAGGGACATACAACAATAACATTTCGAAATCTTCCATCTCCCCTTTTTTCAAAAAGCTGTGGAATTATTCCAATTGTTCAGCGAGAAACTATTGTTTCGTTAAAAGGTTTTCAATGGGATCTTGACAGCTTTTCCTTACAATTTGGTGGACTTATTAGCACATCGAATAATATTGTTTCTGAAGAAGTTGAAGTTGAAACTAATGAACCATTAATTTTCACCCTTCAAACTGATTGGAAAATGTTTGCAGTTTAATTTTGACAGATTAGTCACATAAAGAGGGCATTATTTTTCTCTTGTCATAGCTATCGTATTATTTTGGGTTTTGTTTTAGAGCTTTAGTTCTTTCAATTTATAATTTACAGCGTTTTTTCGTGTTATAAAAATTTTACTGTTTTTTATATGTCTTTGTTTAAAATGGGTTTAAATTCCCTGTTACATTCATTAACACTGTTAAATGCTTTTTGTAACTCTTTAAATTTTTTAACCTATCAAATTATAGATGTCTGCACCAACTACGAGAATCCCTCAAGCTCCAGCAACAAGAATTCCACAAAATGCACCAACAACAGCTACAACAGAAGCAGATGAAACACCTCTGACAAAGAAACCAAAGCAACAACGATTTTTAAATGTTGCGGTTGCTGGATGTTCACATGGTGAAATGGATCGAATTTACTCAACCTTAAATTCTATGGAACAATCGCGTCGAATAAAATTTGATTTACTTATTTGTTGTGGAGATTACCAATCAATTCGAAATCTTGCAGATCTTCAAACAATGCATGTTAATCCAAAATATAAACAACTTGGAACCTTCCATCAGTATTATTCTGGACAAAAAATTGCACCAATTTTTACAATTTTTATTGGTGGAAATCATGAATCTTCTTCATTTTTAGCTGAACTTCCAAATGGTGGATGGGTTGCACAAAATATTTTTTATATGGGATATTCAAATGTTGTAAAATTTGCTGGTTTGACAATTGGTGGTTTATCGGGCATTTATAAACCGAATGATTTTCATCGAGGTTTGTTAATTTGTTACTGTAGCTGTGATAAAAGCTGTTTTATAGGACATTTTGAACGACCACCATATGAACGTGGGGCAGAAATTTCTGCATATCATGTTCGATCGACAGATATCTTTCGTTTGAAACAGCTTGCTCGTCGAGAAGGTGAAAATCGACCGAACTGTCTTGATATTATGATAACACATGATTGGCCAAATGGTATTACCGATTATGGTGATACACAAGCTTTGCTGCGATATAAACAACATTTTCGAGAAGATATTCAAAATCGATGTTTGGGTAATCCAGAAGCAATGGAAATATTAAGAGTTAGTTTTTACATTACAAATATAATGTAACCTTTGCGTTTTTTAGTTGTTAAAACCACGATATTGGTTTTCTGCACATTTACATTGTCGTTATGAAGCTCATGTTTATCATGAACATCAAGATGATATTAATATTTTACCAGAAGAAACAAAATTCTTAGCTTTGGGAAAGCCAGCTCCAAGACAACGATTTGTTGAAGCTGTACAAATTCCAATTGCTGACGATGCTGAATTAAAATTTGAATATGATCCTTTGTGGTGTGCTGTTTTACGAAATACTGATCATTTGCTTCAACTTACTTCAAGGGTATGTTTTTATTCTTTGAATATTTTTAAATACCCTTTTGCAGAATGTTTATATGCCATCATCATCTGGCGCAGAAGAATGGGATTTTCGACCAACTCAAGAACAAATTGAAATGGTTCATCAACTTTTTAAAAATGATTTAACAATTCCAAATAATTTTCAATTAACTGCTCCACCTCATCAATTTACAGATACCCCGTATGATCCATGTCTTTATTATCGGTAAGTTTGTTTTATAACTAGTACGGTACATAACAATTTGTTTTTACAGTAATCCACAAAGTACTGAATTTTGTGAAAAGCTTCAAATAACAAATTTTAATGAACTTTTATATCAAAAAGCTAAAGAATGCCAAGGAATACCGTATTTTCAACGACAAAAGAATAATGCTGCAGCTGGTGGTGCTGAAGAAATTGATCTTGGAGATTTGGATGATGATGATAATGGTGAAGCTGTTGGTGATGAAGTAAGGGTTTTTAAAGAAGGTATAAAATGTTTGGATTTTTAGTTTGGTGATAATTTCTTTGTTCTTGATGGAGATGATGAAGTAGAGCATGCTTGTGGATGTGAAGAAGATGGAATTGAAGAAGAAGCTAAAGTTCCTGCAGAAGGTGAAAAAGCTGATGCATCAATTGTTGAAACTTCGATTGTAACAGAAGCAGAAGAAACTTATGTTCCACCACCACTTTCAAATCGAGTAACAGTTGCAGATCGTATACTTAAACGTCGACGTGTTGATATTCCAGAAGAAAATGAAGAATAACTATGATGATTTCCTGCCTGTGTATATAAAAACCTGTTTTTTTGTTTTATTTATCATTTTTAATATTAATAAAATCTAATTTTAAATGTTTAAAACTTTGACGTTGAAAGTTGCTCTTTTTGAAGCATCTACAAAAATACCTATTTTCCTGTAACGAAATTGTTTGTTCTTTTAAATTTTTTGAGAGCGTTTTTTTTCATCTTTCGTTTTTTCAAAACGTCAAAAACTAAACACAATTTTACTCGAATTTTACTTTACTTTTATTTTTTTAGAAGTAATATTCTTTTCTGCTGTTCCTTGTGTGATCCTTTTTT
>CABFKP010036117.1:0-15168 GCA_901779475.1 Panagrolaimus davidi
AATATTTTTACGTAATAATTGGATGACCCCCTCCCCCCTAAAGCTATTACGTAACATCTGGACAGCCCCTAATACAAAAAAGTCTCTTTTGAAAAAGAGACTTTTTTGCTATTACAGAAAGCAAGAAAAAGAGAACAATTGCGGAAATAGTTTAAAAATAGTATAATTGCATAAAATATTGTCGATATTATTTCGGACGCTTGTGCATTTAAGACTCAATAAAAAAATCGTTCGAGTTTTAAATGCATTCGAGAACTGTTCCCCTTTTTTAAAAGGGTAGTTTATTTTACCGAGAAAAAATATATCCTGCGCCACTCATAAATCCTTTTTTAGTATACCCTTTTACCGGTGTACCAAAAAAATATGCTTTATCAGGGTCATAGGGCAGAAGCATAAATCTCAGATTTTCCATAATATAATATCCATCAGCTTCAGCTCTTAAAATAAAATCAAAATTTTCAATTTCATTCTAAATGTATTTGGATAAAATATAAAATTTTCATTCAGAATAAGAAACCTCATAAACCCATTTAAATGCTGCTTTACTTTTATCATAAATTCTTTCAACTTTTTCTGGAATTTTTAAATCCAAATATGGCAAATTAAAACTCTAAAATTATTTGTATAAAATGAGGCATGTATTATTTATCTCAATTACCGAATTATAACTTAAAAATAAATATTTGTTGCAATGTTTTGCCCATGTCGCATTTACTGCTAATCCTCTTGTTTGGATTTGAGAAGGTGCCGTAAATATTAGACATAAAATTCTTACTGCTTTGTATAAATTTCCGTGGATTTGATTGGTCTCTATAATTTAGAAAGGCAGTATAATATGTTAGTTTATATCTTGCAGTATGCAAATATAAGAAATAATTTACAAGGGAACCTCAACTTATGTCTCAGCGTTTTTCACCCCAAAATGGGTTTATAGGGTTCAAAATATGCCGAAAACAAATTTGTGAAAGTATTAGCTGCGAATGGCTATCCAAAAAAGTATAAACTCTTTGGGAAACTATTAAAGATCAAAGGAATTCCGCCGACAACAAACAGCGGCATCAAACATCAAAGTAATTCTTTGATCTTTAATTTGAGCTTATAATTTTTTGGATAGCCATTTGCAGCTAATACTTTCACAAATTCGTTTTCGGCATATTTTAAACCCTATAAACCCATTTTGGGGTGAAAAATGCTGGGACATAATTTGAGGTTCCCTTGTTAGCAGAAATACGTAAAAGAAAAGTTAGAAGGTAAGGCAAAGTTTTAACAAATTATTTAAAAATCAAATCACCAACTCAACATAGGCTTTTCATCCTTTTTTAACGTGAACTGATCATCGAAATAATCCCTTCAGCTGTTTATTTTCTTGACGAAACTGATGAAACTGGCTTACCTTCTTCATGGTCAATTTCAAAATCCATATTTGTTGAATTTATAAATAATGAATCTACACTGTGGTAATTACCTAATACATTTGAAGGCAAATTAGGTAAAACAGAAGTTTCTTCTGGTAGTTGTTGCTTTACGACATTGCCAATAACGATTTTTCTTTTTGAGTGATAAGTAATAAACAAAATTAACAAAGAAATACAAAAGAAAAAAACAAAACAGAAACTAAAAAAAAATATTGTTTCCAAAAACATTTGCCTCGTTTTTTCAAAATAAAAGAAACAAGTCACAATTTTTGAAGTAAAAGGCATACGAAAATAGGCTTTAAAAAAACCAAGCATGCTGCCTTTTCTTGGCAATATGTGTCTTGTTTTTTCCTCCTTTTTTTTTATCAAAGTAAAGTCAATCACATTTAGGCAGTGGCGTCATAAAAAAAATGAAGAGAAAAAATAAAAAAAAGGCGCAACACTATGGCCATGGAAAAGAAACCAAAGAGATGCTCTCTATTTAAAAAATTGCACTATATGGCCATGCAGACAACCAAAGAAAAAAACTTTTTTTTGCGGCCAAAAATTAAAGTGCTCGTCGGAGGTCCTTTATAACTTTTTTAAATATTATTTTTTTTTTAAATTTGACCACACCATCGAATTTCTCATACCCAAAATTAGTAGAAAAATATAAAATTTTTAATAAAAGTGAAAAAAATTTTTACGACGCCGGTACCTAATCACATTGTATAAATTTATATAATTAGTTTAAAAATACATACCTTTTAGCTTTGAAAGACATTATTACAAGTCAAATTAAAAATTTAATAAAGTTAATAAAAAGCTTTTAACACTTTTAGTAAGAGGGTTGTTAAAAAGGGCAGCCATGCTTTTTTCTTTTCAAAACAAAGAAAAAATAAAGAACCAAATCGACGCCCCTTTTTTAGTTTTCGATTTTCTTGCATTTATTTCTCAGTTGAAAATTATTTCAGTTATCATTTTGAAATTATGCTTAGTTTTTCGATGTCAAAACGGTGTGTAAATAAAAATCCATATTTCATATCCCCATATTTTCACTGTTACAATTATTTTATTTTAGCATTTATTGCATTAAGCATTTATTATTTTTATTTTTGTACAAAAACGTCTGAATTGGATAATGCTCGGTCATGTTTAAGAAATGCATTTGAAGACGTTAATTTACAAAATTTTGATGCACAATGGATGGGACTTAATGATATAGTAAATGTATGTGAAGTCGTGCAAGAAAAATAAAACAATAACAAATCCGATAATATACGCAAATAGTCTTAAAGATTTACGTTTAATAACTTTTTATCGGAAAAATATTACGACTATGATGGCGGTGTAATGTTTGTAGATTTTTTTTTGAAGATTTCTTGTTTGATGAAATTTTTTTTTAATATGACGTATTTTTGCTTGAAATTTTTGTTTTTCGTCAATAACTCCTGAAACAAAAAGTCCTTCAGAAAAGAAGTCTTCAAATTTTTCATCTACAGAAAAGAAGTCTTTAAAAAAGAAATCTTTAAAAAAATCGGCAAACATTACACCGCCACTATGATTTTTCTATATATGTTACGTCCAGATCTTAAAACGGACGTCCAGATTTTAAAACGGACGTCCAGATCGTAAAACCATATAGCAATAGTAGTATATGTTAATAAAAAAAGTTAATAAGTCAAATGAAGGTTAATCAGATAGTTCTAAGTGATGCCTTCTATTAATATCTGCACTTACATGGATCTTACAGCTTATTTCAAACAGCTCATAAGACATTTGGTATATGATAAAAATAGGAAAATATTGCCTAAAACATATGTTTAAAATCATAACCTTCATTGCAAAAGTATAATAACTCCGAGTTATACTTTTTATATGCCTAATACAAGTATTTGTTCATGGAAATATAACCATATACTACTATTACTATATGGTTTTACGATCTGGACGTCCGTTTTAAAATCTGGACGGTTTTAAGATCTGGACGTAACATATATATATAAAATTTTTAGAAATGTACACGTTCATTGCTTGAAAATATAGAAATAAAAAAATTCCCAAATAATGACGAAACAAAATTAGGAATTTTGCCAAAAAATTTGGATTCAAAATGTGATGTAATTACATTAGGGATTGGAAAAGATGTGCTAGCAGAAAAAGGGATATCAAAAATTCAAGAAAAATGCAAATTTCTTGGAATTGATCCTGATTTTAAAGAAAGCGGATCCATGTATATTTCTGATTTAAAGGGTGTTTATGTTCAAGGTAAAATTAGCACAAGTTTTGTCAACGGTGAGTTAAACTTAAAAGAAAGAAATCATATTTAAAGAAGAAAAAATATTTTTTGAAACAATCTTTTTACCTTAAAGACGAAAGACGACCTTTTTATTACTAAATTTTAATTAAAGGTAACGCCAATACAAAATTTTCCTTACGGTGAGACGTCCGTCATCAACGATTCAGAATGTATTCGTTGCATTCGCGCACATGCACTTTTTCGTTCTTCATCGGTGATGGCGAGCGTTTCAACATAAGGAAAAATTTGTATTGGCTACAACGTTGTCTTTAGCGATTGTCCCAGATGTGACGTCATGCCAAAATCCCGAAATCCGAACCCCCTACTGTCATGTTTTTTCCTTTAATCTTATGCTGCACATCAATGCCGCGTCACATTCAACTTAACCCCTCCCCCTAAAATCCGTGACTTCATGTCTGGACAATCCCATTAAAAAATTTAATTGCAAATTTGAAAAGATTTAAGAAAAATTTTTTCCTGATTTTTTGCGATTTTTCTGCAGTTGTCTTTTTGTGTATGTTTAAGTTAATAGCTTTTGTCTACAATTTTGTCTTATAGAAATAAACGAGACACAATTTGCAACATTTACATTTCAAGACTTTATTTCACAATTTTATCCTCACAAAACATTAGAATATTTACTTATGGATATCGAAGGTGTTGAAGTTGCTTTAATGAAAGAACTAATCGGTAAGTCAAAAATAACTCCTTTCTTTTCTATACAGGAATTAACAGATAATCCAACAAAATATCCAACAATTTGTCAAATAAATGTAGAATATCACGATCCAAATGACACAAATGGACACGACTTTTTCAAAGACATGACTCGATCGGTCAAATATGGACCATATATGCCATTCATAGTTGAACCTTTTTCTAGATTTAATCGTGTCTTTTTCGTTAATTTTAAAGATAGTTATTGCGTAGAAAAATATTTATCATAAAAAATGTCAATAATCGTCATTTTCGTTTATGTTTTCCAATAGTAAATATGTTTCATTTCCATATACATTCATAAAAATTATTCCAACAATTTTGTGTATAAATTTTGCAAACGCAAACAAAAAAAATAATATCCAAATTTAAATTAGGCAATCCAGATTGAAATTCGATAGTATACGTGAAAAATGCAAAGATAATAAGATATAATAAAAATACTAAATAAGCAATTTGTTTATAAAAGAGTTCAAAAAAGAAGGTTTTTTCACAAAAAAAAAACCATGAGAATGTGCGGAATATATTACAAGATATTGCTAGTGAGGCAATAAAAGTGGCAAGAAAATCCACAATTTTTTGCTATCATAGTTTTTTAGCGCACGTGTTTGCGCTCATAACATTTGCGCATGTTTATTTAAGCGGAATTTTTTTGGCGTCGATTTTAAGGCAAAGAATTTTAGGCGCGTGACATTTGAGCGCATGATTTTTTAGCGTGGCTTTTTAGGCGCATTTATTTAGGCATCCGACTATTGGGCGTAATTTTTTAAGCGTGTGACATTTAAGCGCATCACTCTGGTGACCTCAGTGTTTGACAATTTTTTGGATTTTTTACACATTTACATCTTAAAATATTGGAGAATTTGAATTTGGGGGATAAAATTTATTAAAAACCAGTTTATCTTTTAAAAAATGTAAGTAAATGTACGTTATGTATAAAAAAAGAGTAACAGACAGTGAAAGAAATGCATTGTTTGTATTATTTGATTTTTTTCCAAATAGATGTCTGTTTTATGATGAAATTTTTTACACGCTAAAAAGTCATGCGCTCAAATGTCACACGCTCAAAAAATGAGCCAAAAAACACAAGCCCAAACGGTATATGCTTAAAAAATTATGCCGAAAAAATTAAGCCTAAAATTCTGTGCCTACAAAAACAAGCCTTAAAGTACCACGTTCAAGTATCCAACGCTTAAAAAAAACATACGGAATGTCATATGTTTTCACGTGCGCTAAAAAACTATCCTATCAATTTTTCTGAATTCTTTCTAAAAATTATTTATGTCGACACATACTTTAAATAAATCTTTTTTATCTAATTATTTTTTCCCTTTTTCTTTGATTGATTTAAACAATAAAAAACACTTAAATCCAGCTTTGGATAATTCTTTGTCATATGGATTTTCTTTATCTGGGATTGAATTATAGAATTTTTTTATTTGAAATTTCTTCCATTGTTTAAAATAATAACTGAAACACATTTGAAATTATGATAATCACTAAAAATTTGTAAAACACTAAAAAAGGGGTTTAACATAATTCCAAAAAAATATTACATGCAAATGCAAAGGTCACAACTTACACAGTAACAACAGGATTTTAAAAGCGATCTCTTGAAAAATGCTTTTAGACGCATTTTAAACATTTTTATGCACTATTTACATCTATTTGTGTTTCTAGAGATGACAAAAGTTGATTTTAGACACCTTTAGAATTCATTGATTTCGTTAGTATAGGAAAAGGCAAAAAATTAACGTTTATATTTTTTACTTTTTCGACATTAATCAACTTTTTTGCAAAAACTTCAAAACAAAAAAAAATTATGCTGTCGTATTCGAATTTCGTCAAGATGAAGTTTTTTTAAGTTTTTCTTTGTTCAAATTTTTTGCCCATTGTATGCAGCCCTGGGGTTGATGCGTTTGGATATGGACCAACGACTTAATTGTTCGAAATCCAACGGGGGTAAATTTTATTTTTTGTTTTAAAAACGCCGCTGAGAACTTAAAAAAAGCGTATTATTAATCCGTTCTTGTCGGATGCAATTTTTCGCTCATTTTTATGTACAATGCCCCCCGGATTGAACTGTTTAAAATATAATTCTTTATTTATCATAAATGATGAAGTTGTTGATGGTATGACACTTAAAAAATCTACAGAAGTTTGTTATGCTGTATGTGACTATAACATTTCGTTTAAAAAAATACTGTAAAAAGTGATCATTTTAACAGTGCTAAAAATCTGTAGTTTAAAAAGGCTTCACAATCTTTTATATGCATTTTTCACTGTGCTTTTTTTTTAAAAATATCTTTAAATTTTACTGATCCATCAGTTATGTCAAAACAGTTTCTTATGAGAAGTAAAATAACAAATTTATTTCCGATTTTTTAATGCTAACTCATCATGATTTAAAAAAAAACTAATAAAGGAAATGAATGAAACATATTTTAAAACAAGACTGAAGACCTAAAGTCAAATTCATACTTATGCATCGTAAAAATTTTGTACTACATATATTTCACCAAGATTTGTGAGAAAAATTAAAGCGACTTAATCAAATCGAGGTACCGTTGGCGAACTTCTTTAGCTTTTTTAAGTATCATATCGTCAACAACTTCATCAGTTGTGATAAATGAAGAATTATATTTCCAGCAATTCAATCCCTGCGGCATTGTACATAAGGATGAATGAAAAACTGCATCCGATAAGAATGGATTTGGATAATACATGAAATCCTGGAGTTTGTCGTGTTCATTTGTCATCTTATATATTTCCATATCATGAAGCAAAAAATCTCTTGGAGCCCATTTACTTTTTGTGAGCCATATATCTCTAGCCCAAGCACGATGTGATGCTTTTGGATATATAATGATTCTGTCAAACTCTAGAGTGCCATTCATTATAGACCTTACACAACCAACAAAACCATTATGTCCGTCGAGGGTATTATTGTCGGCTTTTGCCCAGATATTTTCGCATTTTTCTTTTCTTGGATGATTTGGATAAAATCTGTTCAAAAACATTTGCTAAAATGTTTTTTCATATTTTTTTTGTAATAAATAAATTTACATGTACTGCAGCCTGATCGTTACCTCCGTAAGCTACTGTAAATTTGTCTTCATATTGTAGCCATTCTTCAATAAACTGGATGGAGTACGGTGTATTTCTGAAGATAATTTTTTTTAACTTCTGCATCGTTTTACTACATCTCTTCAAATGCACAATTTTTCTTTAAAAGAAGTTGGGGAATTTTGAATAAAAAAAACCGGAGATTTTTAATTAATTATAGAATCTATGAATAACATAAAGTAAATAGCTGAATCGTTTAATTAAGAAAAAATGTTTGAAAATTTTTTGCTAGGAAGATGCTATCATTTTTCGAACTTACTTAATTATTATAGCGCCTGTCATAATATCGTAAGTTAAAGTCCTGTCATAAAATGATAAATCAAATGTTGGATTTATATATTCTTCAAGTTTATGTTTTGGGTTAATCACTCCAATATCCGCATCAAGAAAGAATATATAATTTATATCCGGATTTTGCTGCAAAATCCTCATTGGGACACAAATTCTTCGAAACCAAATCTAAAAAGGTTTTATTACGCTATTTTACTGTTTAAAAAGTAAAACTAACATGTTTCTGCGGACAAAGCTTTTGCATTTCAGGAGATTTATCCATGACAATTAGAAACAATTTGTATCCATATATTTGACAATAACATGTCAACGTGTTATGGGCCATTTGATAATGTTCTATGTGACTCTCAGTTTCGAGAACAACCACTACCGCTGGTTTGGAAATTAAAATATTCAAGTAATTTATTTCGGTATCAGAAACTTTTGGAAAAGTTATCCACAAAATGATAAGAGTAGCAAAAACAGAACATAAAAAGAACTTAAAAAATACCAAAACAAAAGATTGAGTTCCTTTTAAAAAAATCATTTTAGGAATTCACTTTTAATTATTATCTTCTTGCAAGCAAAGGTTGTTAAATATGCAAAAAAAAGATAAAAAATTTGAAATTTTATCTCAGCTAAAATCATGCTTCTATAATATCATAAAAGTTTTTTGTTAAAAGATATATAATTTTGTTACAACCGATTAAATGAGGCGGGGTGGAGCGTTTACTTTTTTAAGCACAATTGTCTAAAATGTTAAATACTTTGGGTTCAAATTAGTGTAATGAATGTATTTGGCCCCAGCTAAGTGTTGTGCCATCACTTTTTTTCAAATCAGTCGACTTTTACCAGTAAATAGAGTTGTTCATTGCCTTTCCCCGGGGGATCCCCCGGGGAATTTCCCGGAGGATTCCCCGATTTTTGGCAGGGAATGAAACGGATTCACCGCAAAAGTTTTTTTTTTTTGGTTTTAAAGAATAGAGATTGTTTTTGTATTAAATAATATTTTTCAATACAAAAATAACATAGAATCGTCAACAACTAATAGAATTTTATATTTTGAAGCCCAAAATGCTTTAAATAAAGATGTTCCAAAAAATATTCGCGATATTATTGAACTTCAGGATACTGTAGACGAAGATTAACTTTTATTTTTGTTGTTTTAGCTTTTGTTTACTGTTTAAAAACATTTCAAAAATAAAAAGAAGCCTATTTTAAGTCAAAATGGAGGACAATATTAAAAATCAATCAAAACAGGATTTCGGGGAATTGCGGGGAATTCCCCAATTTTTTGGATTCCCCGGAGAATGAACAACCCTATCAGTAAATGTCACGGAGCCAGTGTATTTTGATTTAAATATGTTTATTTTTCCATAAAGTCTTGGTCGGCCGACCGCAAGCTTGGTAATATTCAACTATGAGGAGATAGAAAAAGAGAAATCGAAAAGAGGGAGAAAATGGTTGCGTTGGCGCCATTTTCTTCTTTGTTGTCTGCCCTTCTGAAGGTGCTGGTGTTTTGGAAGTGTTTGAAAGCGCGACTTTCGTAACAACCGTCGCGAGAGTAAAATTTATTTAAAGGTTGTATAAATGCTTTTTAAATGTTAATTTCATTAGAAATATTTTTACTCAAAATATTTTGAACCTTTTTTATAATGCAGTTTAATAAAAATGCGTTCATCAATAAATATACCTATCAAACGTATTCACAAAAAATATTTAAAATCAACTAATAATATAGGTTTATTTTTTTTGGGCATGAAGGCATGGAGAAATGCCGATCTCCGAAAATTCAGAATTGCTCGACGAAGAGGGAGTGGAAGATTCAGGGAGTCCAGGTTATCCCGACGGCAACCCTAGTCCAAAATAAGGCAGGAACATCACCGACTGCAACAAAAAAAAATCGGTTTAGAACTTGGAAAAGATTTTTACTCAAACCGTGAAAAATAATTATATTATAACCTTTAACGGTTACTTTATCTTGAGACTCTTCAATTTACAACTTTGCTCACAAAAGGTGCTATCTTTCTACTGATGTTTTTGGTTGTTATCGTGCATTATTTTGCAAGTTATATAGTAATACTGCAGTATTGAAGAAGTTTTTATTTGTGACGTTTTTAAACACAGCTTTTTTAAGTTATTACATTTGGTGACAGAGGTTTGTAAAATATACTAATAGATGAGCTATATAAAAAAATGCTAAAAATTACTAACGCGGCTCCAATAATAAAATAATAACTCGGAATAAATCCAAAAATATAAATCGAGCCAATTGTAGCTAAAATAATTGCAAGACTTGTTGCGAAATCTTTAGAAATGCTATCAGCATATTTAATGCAAATTGCAGCTGATAGCCCGCCGATGCCATACCATAATACAGTAATCCAAACAACTGAATCAAAACCATACAAAAATCCGTACTCATAAATTTTGTTTCCATCTTGAATCAAAGTTGCTAAAAATGTTGTTGGAATCGCAAATACTGCCATTTGGATATTTCTCATCCAAATTGAAACAGGTGCTGACCCTTTAAATATTTTTTCGGATAATATTCCTGCAAAGCCTGATATACCACAAGCAACACAAGCAATAAAAAATCCTACAAACTATTTTTTTTTCGATTAATTTAGTAAAAAGGATTACCGAAAATGGGATCTTGAGTACCATTTTGAGGGTTTGAAGATATTTGATTTTGAAGCTGAACTAAAGAAACACCTGTAAATAATACAACAAATGAAAACCATTGAGAATGAGATAGTCGTCTATCAAGGATAAAAACTGAAAAAATAGCAGCTGAAAAAATTTTTAATTGCGAAACGACCTAAAATTTATATTTGAAAATAATGTAATAGATCGCTTTAAAACATTACCGCAAACGTTGCAGCATCAAGGTGTGATGCAGCAATGAACAAAAGATTGTTTTGTACAGTATACAAAATTGACGGGACCCCAATTTTTAGGGTATCCCATGGTTGATCAACTATTTGTTTCCGTATTTTAGAGATAAACCTAAAATTAGAAATTGACTTTGTGTTGAAAAAACAATTTTAATGCATACTTTATGAAATCACCTTCATCAACACCAACCATAATAAAACATAAAATAATTTTAACAACTTCAGTAAAAAATACTGCAACTGATGAAAAATACATATCTTTAATATTTCGAGCTCTTGAATAACGTAGTAAAAGGATGTGAACAGAATTATGAAAACAGTGCCATAAAAGAGCAGCTAATTTAAATGTGGTTGGTGAAAGTAATTCCATAGTTTTAAAGATAATTTAAAATCTGAAAGTATACATGTAGTAATTTTAAGTTATAAAAATAAAAGTTCTTAAACATTTAAAAAAAAAAGAATATCACATAGCCGATAAAAACGGTTTATCAATTTCTAGTTTGGGAGCTCATAGACGTGACGTCACCAAAAAATTTTAAATTCTTAAGCCAACCAAACTATCCTCACGGTTTTTTCCTTTGATCTAATGACAAAACCGTGTCATCTTTTGCTTTACCACATCCTCCCATAAAATTAGTGATGTTACATTCGGACGTTTTTTTATTACCTTTTTGTTTGTTTTGTCTCTTTGTCTGAATTAAATAATATAAACGAAAAAAACGTCAAACCTCCCAAAAAGAAACACTTAATTTTTGTGAGGGGATGTTAGCAAAAGTGTTTTTCAACGCCATTCAAAAAAAAACATCTTTCGTTTATGTTTCCGTTAGAAAAAAACAAAAGAAAAAAATGTAAAAAATCTTTTGTTTAGGACGGCATTCAAAAGCAACTTAGCCAAAACTGATTTTTATATGATATATACATTCTGTCAAATATTGTAAGAAAGGAAAATCATATATAAACGGAATTACAGTACTCAAAATTATCCATTTTTTCAAACAGAGTTTTTTTTATGATTTTTTTTCAGAGATAAAGTATCGAAAGATGTTTTACAACCATTTACAGAAAATTTTTTAAAAATTTTACAGTACAGTCTTTGCACTTTAGCCTTTACGAATTTTTTTTCAGAATGACATATAATAAAAAAAAATTCATGGATGAAAAATATAATAAACGTCATATTTTCGCAGGATTTTAAAAATGTATTGTACTAATAAGCAAATTGAAATATTGCGCAAAAAACTTTATTTGAAAAATAAATTTAGGAATGTGCACCGTTTTTTCAAAGTTGTGCAATAAACATGATTTTGGTACCAAAAAATGCAGAATTTTAATATTAATAGGAATTGGCAAAAAAAAGTAATAGTTGTAATTCTGATAAAAAAAATTTTCGATAAATAAATAATGAAAAGACCGTAATTTTTTCGTCCGAAGTTTTTGCCTTATACCTGCCGCAACCAGATATAGGATCTATCAGATGCAGAATTATTTTCTGATTTTAATGGTATAAAACAAAATCAATGGAAATCAGTGTCAAGAAAGTTATAGGGAAAAAACAAAAAAACACATTTTGCTTGTTTTTTCCCATACAAAAAATACTAAATAAATTATCGAAAAAATTGAAAATCGATCGCATTTCACCTATATTTCATTTTTGCTGAACTGTGATTTATAATCCTTTTTTTATATATGTTAGATTGTAAAACCGTCCACGTTGTAAAACGGACGTCCGTTTTACAACATTGGAAGGTTTTACAATCTGGACGTAACATATATTTGAAACATCGTTTTAACAAAGTTTAAAGAATTTCTTTTTTCTAGGTTTTAAGATTTAATATGAAAAAATATATTTGCGGACAAAAGCGATATTTTTTTGAACTGGGTCGTTTATAAGGAGTTCAACGCACTTCAAATGTGGTTCTTTTGTTAGTACTAATTTTTACACTTTATCAAAAAACGAAACAATTTTCAAAATTTATTTTTCCTATTTGATTATCAAAAAATGTTTCAATGTGTTTCAATTATTATTTTAACAATGAAAGAAATTTTAAATTTTAAAAAACCTTTATCTAAATCCCCGATGAAAAACATCCGACAAAAGAATCATCCAAAGCTGAATAAATTATAAATTAATCAAAAAAAAAATCAAAAATTCAACATGAAAAGAATGAGGTTGTAAACATTTAATAATAAAGTAATTTGAAATATGTGTCAGCATTAAATCTCCCCTTAGACAGTTATCAATAAAAAAAATATTTTTTTGCTTACAAAAATGCAGCCTAAAAATGAATATCCAAACAAATGACAACAACGCTTGTTTATCTTTTTTTCAAAAATGTTATTTGTTTTAACAGTTTTGCTTGTATTTTTTCGTCTCGCAAATTCCTTTTGAGATGACGAAAACAATAGTTAAAGAGACCTTATGTGAAGGAACTTACAAATTAAAGCATTTTTTTACAGAATATTTCGAAATTAGCCAAATACATGGTATTTACCATAATTGTTCGGAAATGTGACAGAGAATTTACAACTAAAAATGTTTTTCATAATAAAGAAAAATGAATTGAAAATGTAGCTGTAATGCGAAAGAATACGTATTATTCAGTTATCAAAAAAAGAAATACATTAATGAATTTATATAGGGAATTTCACTATTCAAATAATAGTTGAAGTTCTCATGAAATTTATACAGATTTTGAATTATATATAAATTCGATCCAATAATAGACCCGTTGCCAGGCCTGATTCTACTTCCACCCAAAGGCTCTTTGTGTTACAAAAAATTTCTTATGAGATAATTGCTGAAAAGTTTATTGGGGCTATGGGTTCATCTTAGTGTTAGTTACATGGGCGTTTCTCATGACTTTTAAAAATCAGTTCAAGAAATCGTTAGTTTTTTTTTCTTTCGGAAACAAGCTGTACCGAGTGTTTGCAATCTGTGAAGCTTCTATACAGTTTAGAAAAACTTTTATGGAAACTGTGAATTGTGTCGAATGCTTCTGTGATTTCATTGGTGTTAGCTACTTGAAACTGCTGACTTTATTGAATTGATGTTATATAAATAAAAATCCTATTAAAGTAGAAGTTCATTTCTAGCTTTTCTAAAAGCAGACTTTTTAATACATGTGTGACTCTAATCTTTGCGACAATTCATAACAGCACTCTTTAAAAACTGGGATGTCAAGTAGTAATTATAATGAACTTTTGTTTAACTTTCATTTGTTTATATTTTAACATGATTCTTTAAAATAAAAATAAGGGAATTGAAAGCATCGTTATATATATAAAAAATCATTGTTTTAAAAATAGAATTTCTATGCGTATGTGGTCCATCTGTGTTGTATGTTTCTTTTATTTATGGACATTTGTAGCTGTCAAAATAATAATGTTGATTTTAAAAACGAACGATAACAGAAATTTGAATCATATTATCATTAATAATACACAAAACAAAAAAATGCCACTAATTGTAATTTGCACAAATTTTTACGACGGAATATTTATTGACCATAAAATTTGGAATGCTTTTAACGTTTGTGATTTTCAGTGCGAAATAAGTGACAATTTCACGTAAGTCTTATATTTTTGTTATCAGTTTTTATTCAAATCTAATATTTAAGATTGTATCCTGAAGCAGACGTTGCGATTTTTCACGCACGAAATATGGAAATGAAGGATATAATGTTTACGAATAAAAATTTTAATCGTTTGAATGTTTTTTATTCAATCGAAGCATTTCCACATGAAAAATTTAGGCGCAAACATTTTCCAAAGGACTTCTTCAATGTGACAATGTCATTCCGTCGTGATAGTACAATTTGGAAACCATATGATTGGTTTGAAATTATTAATCAAAATGAAAAACATAACAATAGCTTAGTTTGGAATGAACAAGATGTTGTTGCAGTGCATAATATAATTAGTAATCTTCATTTTTTAGCTAATTAACACCTTATCAAAAAAGTCCAAGTTAGCTGTACAATTTGTTTCACACTGTGAAACGCACTCTTTGAGAGAAAAGTATGCAAAAAAACTTGAAAAGTATGCCAATATTTCAACTTATGGAAAATGTGTTAACAAAACCATTCAAAACGAAAAACATATTTTAGGTAGACCAACAAAGCTTTTTAATATATCAAACTAACTCTTTCAGAAAACTATTTTTTTTATTTGGCATTCGAAAATGCTGTTTGCAAAGATTATATAACAGAGAAATTTTGGAGAATTAAAAACCTAATCGTTCCAGTTGTTTTAAAACGGTCACTTTTAAAAGGGATTGTTGAAGATGAATATTTTATTGCTGCTGACGATTTTAATTCCGTAAAAGCTTTGGCCAAAAGATTGCTTTATCTTTCAAAAAATATAGAAGAATACAAAAAGTATGTGATTTTCGTTTACTAAAGAAATTATGATATAAAATCTGTATTTAGATACCTGAAATGGACTAATAAATATAAAAGAAGTACGG
>CABFKP010036125.1:0-15164 GCA_901779475.1 Panagrolaimus davidi
GATCAAGTCGAATGCCCATTGTTCAACAAATGCTTATGAAAATGTTTCCAATAGCGGATCATTGTGTTGAAGAAAATCCTGATGAAGTAGTTGCTCGTGGTGCTGCATATTATTCTTATCATTTGGCTTCTGAAGGTCAGCAATAGTTTTCTTTTTTCTTTTTTGTTTATTGTACATGGTATATACATCTCCAGCTTCACTATGTATTTTTTTACTTTTGTAATAACCTTTTTTTGACTTTTTTATAATTTATTTCTGTAAAAACTAGAATTTTTTGAAAACGGTTTAAGTGGTATTCCTAAGTGTTTTTCATGCGTTTTTATGTTTTTTTGATGAACAATTAAATAAATTTGCAAAGAAATTTTTAATGTACACAGATTAATCATTTTTACAAAGTTAAATTTATTATTTTATACAAAAATTGCAGATCTTTCACAGTAATTTTTTTATTTCAACTTTTTCACTTTGTCTTTCATTTGTAGTTGCAAGATGGTAAGCATATATCGCAGCTCCAACTGCCACAACTTCATCCGGTTGTTCTTCACAACATTGATCAGCATTTGGAAACATGTTTTTCAACATGGTTTTCACAATCGGCATTCTGCATCCCCCGCCAACTAATAAAACTTTATTCACTTCATTGTGATCCATTTTTGCATTTTCAAGGGTCTCAATTATGATCAATTTCATTCTTTGAATTAATTCTGTCATCATTTCTTCCAATTCACACCTTTCTATTTCAATTGATCCCCCTTCAATCCCTGAATCAAATTTTTCTGGGTCCAACCTAAAAATTTAAATAAAGAAACTAATGGCTTGAAAAATTAAAAACAGTTTTTTTCATTTTGAAATTATTCAAAAACTTACAAATCACTTTCACGTACGCTTAAATTGTGTTTTATATTTTGGCATTCTATCAAGAGTTGATACTTTTTTTTAACTTTTTTGTTGACATTAATATTATATTTAAATTTTAAAGCGGTAGTAAAATGTCTCATCATAAGATTATCAATATCTCTTCCTCCAAGGCATGTATTACCATTACTCTTTATAATTTTTAGGCTTCCATCATTTATATGAAATAAACAAACATCCAATGTCCCGCCTCCCAAATCAAAAAGTAATACGTTTGAATTATTCGGAATTTCTCGGTTATTGAAATATGCAAATGATGCTGCTACGGGTTCCGGCAAAAGATGAATTTTTTCCCATCCTGCTAATTTTGCAGCTTTCAAAGTTGCTTCTTTTTGTTTTTCCGTAAATGCTGCTGGCACTGTCAAAACTGCTTCCGTCAGAATTTTTCCTTGAAAAGTTGAAACTTTTTCTTTTATATATTTTAACAATACTGCAGAAATTTCTTCCGGAGTCTTTGTAATTTCTCCATGTGAATTTGCTGTTTTTACAAATATTTTTCCATTTTTTTCAATTACTGTGAACGGCCAACTTTTATCATAAATGATGTTACTATACTTTTTTCCAATAATTCTTTTGATATCAAAGCAAGTAAATTTTTCCAAATTTTTTAAAAGTCCATCAACAACGATTTTACCACACTTTTCATCCTTTTCATCGAATGAAACATATGATGGTAGAGGCCTTTCACCATTATTATCCAAAGCAACAGTCTCCATTTTATTATTTCGATTAACTGCTGTGCAACACCTTGAAGTTCCTAAATCTATCCCAACAGCATTTATTTTATCATCATACAATTTCAACTTTTTTGGAATTAAATATTTTTCATTTGTTGAGTTTGGGGCTGACGAAACAAGTTTTATTGTCGAAGGAATAGGCAACAATGACGGTTTTTCTTCAACACTTTTTTCATCTTTTTCGTCGTCATTTTCAACACAAAGCTGATACATTTCTTTAATTCCATGTAAATTCATGTAAAAATATTCTGCTAAATTTTTTTCTTTTTCCGTTACTTCTTTGGCGATTTGAACAAGTTGTTCAATTTTACAATCAATTTCTGCCAAGCTTTCCTGCTTTTTCATTTCATTATCAAACTTTTCTTCAATAGAAAATCCATTTAAAAAATGCTTGACTTCGCAAGAAATTTTGTCAAACTCCTCAATTTCTTTAAAATAAGGAATACCCTTTTCAAATTTTTGATAAATCCCATCCCAAATTTCTTTTGCCTTTAAAACTTTTTGCATATATTTTCTTGCCAGTGTGAATGCAGGTACTGAATTATTTTTTTTATAACCGTTGAATAACTGTATTCCAATTTCTTCTGCATAAAATAGTGTGTAATTACTTGATTCATTTTTTATCAAAATACTCAGTTTTGAACTCATCTGATTACTTTCTTCAAGTTCGCTAAAACATTCTTCAAAATAAGCAAGCGCTTCCCTAAAAATGCAACATATTTAAAAAGAATTTTGAAACATTATATGTATTATTGACATTCTTTAAAGTTTTTAAACGCTAAAACTTCGAAATTAAAAATTGTAAAGCTTACTGTGCAATTTCATAAAAATCTACTAAATCATATGTCAGCTTCAAATTTTGATATTTTGCTTCCAATAAACGCCATAAACTGTTAATAGTTTCTTGCAAAACTTTTATCTTTGCTTTTATTTCATCTTCAAAATTTAATTTTACAATATTTTCACTCCTGCAAATAAGCTGTGAAATTTTGTCTTCGAGTTCTTTGAGAATTTTTTCATATTCAGGTAATTGGTTGTTGTCATTTATTGAATATATCATCTTTCTCTGATGTTTTGCAAAAAGTAATAAACTTTCTTGTTCATCAAAGAATTTATAAATGATTTTTAAGTTTTCAATATAAAATCCTTTTTCGTGAATAATATTTCCCAATTTAATATATTCTTCGTTAATTTTTTGAATTTTTAACCGTGCTTCAGGGAATCCAGCAGCAAATTGTTCATCAGCAAATTTGACCATTTTTATGGTCATTTTCGAATCTTTTTTAGCCATTATATTTTTTGTTGTTTGTAAAAGTTTTTCAATCCTTTCAGTTTCATCGTAATCGAAATCTGTATTCATTAATTCAATTATATGTTTTATCCAATGTTCTATGGCTTCACATTCTACGTAAAAATTCTTTTCATTGAGTTCTTCTTTCTTTTTTATCTGCTTTTTGACGTCATTTTGAACTTTTGTAAAAAAGGTCTTAACATTGGTAATTCGAGATTCAAGAAAAATTAAGATATTAGGAGCATATTCTTTTAAAATTAGGTCATTCATTAACGAAGATGAATCGTTTTCAATTGTTTGAACTTTGTTATAATAATTTTCAACAGAAGCCAGAAGCTCTTCTTTTTCTGTAGTGTCGGAATTTATTTTTAATTGGTTGTGATATTTGCATAAAACACTATAAATTTTATTACTTTACAAATGTTCCAGGTTTTTTTTTAACACAGAAACTTACCATATCCCTTCTTCAACAGAATTTGTTGTTTCGTAGCATTTTACTACTTCTTTTATTTTTGAAATAATTGAAGAATATAAATGAACATATTGTCGGAGTTCGTTCCATTTTTTTTCGAGTATACTATTTAATGTGTTTGAATCAAAGAAAATTTTTTTGGTAATCCTTATTATTTTTTGAACACTTTCTTCGTGAATTTTCATTTCGGTATTCAACTTTTCGAAATCAATACTTGAATTCGTACAGGTTTCTATACTATCGAATGTGAAATCTTTATTGATGTGCTTTGAATTTATCCACTCTATTTCATAGATGTAATTTGTAATAAATTTTAGCATCTTTGTTATGTCTTTCATGGAATCGTAAATGTTTTCAACTTTTGCTTTTGATGTTGAGACGTCTTCATTTGAAAGCATTTCGGCAGTTTTTGTTAAATTTGCCAATTCATTTTCAGTTTTTGATTTTAGTAATAAATCTGTTTCAGACAAAAGTCTTTTCAAAGCGTCTAAGTTTTCATATGATATACATTCTTTTAATGAATTCAATGTATCTTTGATCCAATTCTCCATGGAATGACATTCTTTTTGAAATTCCGTAGCAGCTTTTTCATCTTTCAACATTTGGATTTTTTCTTTCAGCATTTTTGCAAGATCGTTGTATGATCTGTTTATGTTTTCAAATCTCTCTTGAATAATTTTTCTTATGATGGATGTGTTTCCCAAGTTTTCGTATGACATTATTTCGTTAATTAATTTAGTTGTTTCTTTACCAAATATCCGAATATTTTCAAAATAATCTTCTACATTATCCATCAGCTTTTCATTTGTTTTTAATGATTCTGTGTCAATTTCTGAATCATTTTGTACGACTGATTTAACACAGTGCCTATAAATTAAGATGTGATTAAGCTTACTTTGTTGCATAATTTACTTAATCCAATCTTTTATTTTTATTTCTTTTTCGGCGTTTGCAATTAGTTCTTCAATAAATGGTAAGTATTTTTGTAAGTCTTTCCATTTCTCCTGAAAACATGTTATAAAGCTTTCGTTTGCTTCTTTATTAAACATCATTGTTAGAAGTTGTTGTCCTTCATTTATCACATTTTCACAACTATTTTCGTGATCTTTTATCGTCTCTTGCAATTTATTATTCATGTTCAACCATTCTTTAAAATTGTCCATGTTTTCAATATCCATTTTAATAATGGACAAATGTTCATCCATCCATTCCGTTTCACTTTTGTAAATTTTCAAATATATTTCAACTCGTTGTAGGAATTCTTTGTTTCTATAAAAATCTCGATAAAGATTTTTAAATTGTATTTCAAAAACATCTATTTCATTTTTTAAATCATTGATATTGTGGTCACAGCTTTCAATATATGTGTGGCACTTTTTTTTAACACCATCAATTTTTACGTCTACAATTGATAAATGTAAATTACTCAAAAACATATTTCTTACCTAGTTTAGTAATGGCTTCTTCGTAAGAGTTGTGACACATAAGCAAAGTTTCGAAATTATTAAAATCAAAATTTAAATATGAATTTGTTACCAATGGATTAAGAATATTCAATTCTGTTTGTATTGATCCATATAGATGAACCAATTCAACGTAAGATTTTAAGTTCTCGGGAATAATATAATTTAACTTTGTTACATCCAAAGTAACTTCGGATTGCATGTTTTTGTCTTCAGAAGTTTTTATTGTACATTTTAACGACGTGGGACTATTAGAAATTGCTTGTGGATCATTAACAAAAGATGTGCTTTTTGTTTTTTTAATTGAAGTATATTCATGCTCAAAATTGTTAACTGAATAAATACCATTTATATTTATGGAAAATACAAAGCATTTAGAGTGTAGTGTTATTTTATTTGTAACATTGTCGTCTTCAGTAATCTAAAATTAAAGATACAATATATTATTTTTCCCACATTTTTACTTCATCAAGAGAATTTTACAAATAACTTACCTGTAAAATTAGAGGTTGTTCACTGTCACCAATATCCTTCACTTTTTTGTAAGGTAAGCGTTCATTTGATAAAATAGTAAATAATATTTTTCCATTACAAACAATTTCGATTTTTCTACCACAAATTGGTTGGACTTTGAAAATACTTTTTTTGTAAATATCTTTTGATTTACAAAGAGCTGCATCTTCAAGTGAAAAAGAAGGAAAATCAAAAAAATAACTTTTTGGACACAATAAATTTAATGCATTTCGTTTCAAATTTGATTGACAAAAGATTGCAAATGGCTTTTCTTTTTTTGAAATAATATTTCTATTTATTATAGAAAAATATGGATGACATTCAAGAAATACAACTTTTTCATAATAGTGCTTATAAACGTAACAATACTCTGCCCAGATAATCCATATTTTATCATTTGATTCTGGTTTAAAATTTGGTCCGTATGCCGCATAGAAATAAAGTGCAGAAGTGAAATCAAGAATATCAAAATTTTTAAAATTATGCTTTTTAGCACTTTCAACAAATTCTACTCGAATATCATTGCCGTATTTTCCATCAATACAAACACAAACTTTTGAGCATAAAGGGTCAAATTGGTTTTTTAGAGTTAAAAATAAATTTTCAACTTTATCAGTATCACCTGGTGTTACTAAACCAAAGATTATAGATCTTAAAGATGTTTATTATAAACGTGCTTACTTTGTTCCGTTTCCAGCAATATTTTTTCGCCTGACAATGTTTTATACACAGCAATTTTACCTTCCAATGGATTAATACCAATATTAAAAACCATATTTAACAGAACAATAAAACAATGGTATTTATTCTTTCATTGTTTTATTGATCGATCAACCATTGTGTTTTTTTTGTCAATTCTTTATCAGTTTTTTGTCGGCAGTAAAATAATTTTTTAATGATCGCTACAACATAAAAAAATCTGCGGACTGCTTTTAAGTATTTTTATTACCGTGCTTTTTTTTTAAAAAGAAAAAAGAGAACAAACATTTGAAAGAGATAAAGAGTTTGAAATCAAAACAAAATATAAAAGTGAACAAACACTTGATTGTTGTGGTAATTTTTATTTTGGTGATTCATTTACAAAATTTTTCGATAAATGAAAGATAAATAGCAAATATTTAAAACTGGCACAAAAATTCAAATATGCGTTGGTTTTTTGCAAGACTATTGACGGACGATGCGAAATAAACTACAATGTTATATTAACAGGCACCAAAAATGACGTGTCTTTTTTTTGTAGTACAAATATTTTGTTTGAGATAAGAATGCTTTATGCGGAGTTCATCCTTTCTTTCTAGTTTTTTGTTGTACAAAAAAAACTTATGACTTCTGTTTGCTGCTTCATTAAAACCGCTCAATATTTTTTTTCGATGTTATTTCTCTAAAAAACTGATGATAAGAATTAAACAACTAAAATCGTTCATACATACCTTTTTGACTTTCCTTAAAAATGTTTCTTTCTGTTTTCTTATGCAAAATCTAGCGTGAGAGTCAAACGCAATGACTTTTTCACATGCTTTAGAGCCAAATCTGTAACATTATTACCAGTTTTTTGGTTCGTAACTTTACGTGGCAAATTTTCAATAATTGTTAATAAACTTCTGCAAAATAAATTTAAACAATGCTTGCAATTTGAAATGTCCATAGGATTTTAACTAAAAAACTCGCTGATGATTTATTTTTAAACATATTAAATGTAAGTCCTGAACACTTTTTATAATTTTAAATATCTACAAAAATATTCAAAAAGGATATTTTCATCAAAAACTGTCACATGTATAGTTTTTAAAAAAGACAGAACAAGAGAAAAATGCAGCAAAGTGTAAAACGTTTCCAAAACTTGCTTTTTTATTTTTATCTTTTGTCACATCTAAAATATTACAACAAAAAAAGACAGACTGCAATATCGTTTACAAAATAATATTTTTTATTCAACGATATAAAAATGCAGGAGAATCTTGACAAAATTTTTAAACTTTTCATGGAAAAAAACATACGCTTTTTTCTAAAAAGTTATCAGGAAATAAAAAAGAAATTGTAAAATCATCAAAAAATGCAAAACAAATTTTAAATTATTCTTTTTATTCAGGTTTAATTACAACTTCATAATGTGCATCTTTTGGAGTCGGATAATTTACTCGATTCATATGTGTTGTTGAATCTCCAAAAGTACATTTGCATAAATGTGGTTTACTGCAAATTGCTTCGTAATGCCGATTTCCAGAATGTTCTTTGCAATATTTTTCACATTCATCAGTTTTACAGCCTTAAATAGCAAATTTTATCATTTAATGCCAAAAAAATAAAAACAAGAAATTTTTAATTTTGAAAAAAATTTGATAGTTGGACAAAAGTATTTTAACTCCAAATTAAATTTGTAAATTGATTAAAGGTAAAAAAATATTTAAATTTTTTGTTGATTTTAGAGAATTACGAAAAAATATGCTTTTTTTTAAAAAATTAGTTGAAACAATATTAAGCAAATTTTTATATTGAATATAATCATAAAATAAATTTAATCCTTACCAACAGTTGAAACAGAACATCCACATTTACATTTATTTTCTTCACATGTCGCTTTTACTGATTCCCCGCTACATTTGCCTTTACAAAAAATTGGACAAAATGATGAACATTCCATCTCTGATGTTCCTTCATTTGTCAAAACACAAAAAGCTAAGAAACAAAGCAACAAGAATATTAATTTACATTTCATTTTTATTACAATTTTTACCAAATTAGAAAAACTTTAAAAACAACAAATATGTTTTGTAAAACTGACTTATTTATTGCGTTTTTACTCATTTTTGATATTCACCTTTAAAATTAACAGATCAAGTTTCAATTTCAAGAAAGCAACACCCAAAACTTTGTCATTTTGATTGATTACCGCATCAAAAATAGATAAAATCATTGACAAAAATTTATTTAGTAAAACGTAAAAACAAAATGCAAAAGATAAATGGAGAATATTTAAAAAAAACACAAAAGAAAATGAACTCAAAGAGCAAAAATGTGATAAAATTTTTAAAGATCTTGAACAACGGAATATAATTCACCCTCTAATAAAAGAATCAAAGTTAAAGCATTATCATTATTTTCCCATTTTCCAAATTTGCTTAAAATTCCATTTTCATAAATTCCAATTCTGCACGATAAATATTTTGCAATAAATTCAATATGTTCATAAAAGACATTATTTGAAGTGCAAAACTCTTCTATTTTTTCAGGAGGTGCTATACCTAAAAATCGTGTTTTAAAATTAAAACTAACATAGTATAAAATGTTGACCTGAAGCATTCAATTCATCAAAAAGTGCTGAATTAATTGCATGTTGAAAAAGAAAACAGCTTTTGGTTTTTCCAGTAAAAAATTGGCACAAACAAGCAAATATATTCTTAGATTTGAATGAATGTGTTTTGATATTATCCGAGACAGGAAGAATATTTTCAAAAATAATTTCACCCCAAAATTTGTATGCATCATATGAGTATTCAAGATTAAGCTTTTTGCATATTTCTTTAAGAATGGAAGTCGATGGATGTTCAAATGCAAATGTTTCATTATATTCAGTTTTAGGTCTATAAAACAGACTTTTGATATTAAAAAATAAGAAAAAAAATCATTTACTTTTTAATAGGTGGTTCAGCAAATACCATATAATCATCAATTTCTTCTAATTCACTTTTAACACTTGTTCTTGAAAGTTCTTGAATTGCTTCCGTTGAAAAAGGTGTTGAAGTTGGAGATGATACTGGTGGAGTAATATTTGAGTCAATATTGATGGATATAATATCACTAAAATTTTGACTTTAAACAATATATGTTATAAAAGAAACATACGCAATGGATTGTTTGACAGTTTCTGTAACATTTTCAAAATCTGGAATTGGTGTTTGAGATGAAGATGATGTAATACTTGGATCAATACTGACACTTGTATCTCCGCTAAATATAGAATTAAAGAGTAAAAATAGTAGAATAAACAAAGAAACTTACACAAAAACTTCTCCTTTAATTAAACCATTTTGCACTTCTGTTGTTGATAAAGTCGATTCATTAAAATTTTCAGTTGGTTTCTTCTTTTTTTCCGGACTTACTTCCTCGAGAATATGTTGTGGAACATCTTGTGGTTGTTGGGGATGTTCTGAATTTGTTTCATTCGCATTTTCTTCTTCAATTGATGATGGGACTTGTTCTGGAGGATAAAAGTCATCGTGAAAATTTTCAAAAACTTTTTTAGGTGATTCGAAATTTTTCTTTGTTGTTGATAAAAATTGGGATTTTAGCGTTTCAAATTCATCAGTTTTTGATTCTGCTGCATTTTTCAGCTTTTTAAGAAAATCCAGACATTTCATTTCTCCATCTTTTTCAATCATTTTCGCAACAATGCGGCGATATTGATTACGATACATATTTGTTTTTAAGGATAGCCTAGAAGTTACAGTGTTGATACAATTACAGAAAAGTTGAATTTACCTGTTTATCCATTCTTTGTTGCATAAAGATTCTTTTGGATGAAAATCATTCAGGCATTGGATACAAAAGAGATTGCATTGGGCGATTTCGTGTTCCATGGAATCACAATTAAAACATTTCCGCATATTAATTTATGTGAAGTTTTCGGTATAAAAGTTTATATAATAATGCCAAATTTTTTGGCGTATTATTTTTATAGTTATTTTTTTCTTTGCTGACCTCGTTTTTTTGCTGCGATTACAGAAAGACGGCTGTTCTTTTTGTTGTTTGCAAAGAAAATTGATCCTAAAAAAACTATCTTAAAAAACAAGGACCAATTTTTAAAGAATTTGCTGATGCGACGAAGACAAAAAATCAATTTTTTTTTATTTTTATTAAAAACTTGGCACCGGTGAGTTTTACATAAAATAGTCATACCTTCAACAACAAAAAGGGAGAAATTTTTTTGTTTTTTAAATAGAAAACAAAGTGTTTTCCTTCTTTCAACAAACATCTTTGTTCAACATTAGCTAGTGGCGCCATAAAATTTTTTTTTCGCTTTTGTAAAAAATTTTGTATGTTTTCGATACTTCAGGAAATGAATAATCGAATGGCACTTTCAGATTTTTTTAAAATTAAATACTGTCAAAATGCCGAAGCTTTTAAAAAAAGTCCTTCTGAATTTTTTTACAGAGAAAAAATCGACGGCCATGAACGTCCGTTTCGTGTCCGAGTGGGAGAACGCGCATGCGTCACGTGTCGAGTAACAATGGTTCGACTCCCATCCGGCGGCAAAAGATTATTTATGTTAGAATTTAATTGAATATTATTTATAATAGCATTAACTATTGTCAAAAAAAAATTCAAGCAAAAAAATTAATGTTTTTCACTAATATTACCGTTTTTTAAATTATATTACAAAGAAAATTTTGTCCTTGGTTTTTTAATAGCTGTAATATAATTCATGAAGCTAAATTAAGATAAATTGGGAAATGGTGGAAAATCTGATTTATCACTAATTTGCAAATATGTTGTATTCAAACTATATTTGAGCATAATATTTTATTTGTTTAAATGGTGCATTGTGATAATCCTATGTTAAAAACCAAAATTATGCTCACAACCTTTGTTATGCTGAATTACATTTTCAGACCACTGAAAACGAGACTGAACATATTATCATCGGAATATTTATTTTCAGCTTATAAGACCACTGAAAACGAGACTGAACATATTATCATCGGAATATTTATTTTCAGCTTTTCTGGTTTGTTTTCTATATTTGCAACTTTATTATTAGGATTAAGCAGTTTTTGAATTGCTTTAAAATTCATTATTTCTGGATCACCGGATTTTTCTTTGATGGATGTCTTGGTATTTCATATAAGTGCTGTAAAAATAAAAAAGTGTTTTAAAAGATTGCGTTTGAATTTAGGAATTACGTTTTTCTGTTTCTTTAATTTGCTTTCGTTATCCATGCGTTGTTTGATTTCAATTGTGATTTTTATATGCAGCAGTTGGAGGAGAATCATGTTGACAAGCAAAACTCTTATCCTTGTCCGGTGTAAATATAAATATGCTTGCCATCTTAAAAACGTTTTAAAAACTATTTTTATTTAAAAAAGCGATCAAAATAAATTTTATATTACAGCTATAAAAATAGCAACAGAAAGAACAAAATTTTCTTTGTAATATAATTTAAAAAGCGGTAATATTATTGAAAAACATTAATTTTTTTACTTGAATATTTTTTTGACAATAGTCTATGCTATTATAAATAATATTGAATTAAATTCTAACATAAATAATCTTTTACCGCTGGATGGGAGTCGAACCACTGTTCCTCGACACGTGACGCATGCGCGTTCTCCCACTCGGACACGAAACGGACGTTCATGGCCGCCGATTTTTTCTCTGTAAAAAAATTCAGAAGGACTTTTTTTAAAAGCTTCGGCATTTTGACAGTATTTAATTTTAAAAAAATCTGAAAGTGCCATTCGATTATTCATTTCCTGAAGTATCAAAAACATACAAAATTTTTTACAAAAGCGAAAAAAAAATTTTATGGCGCCACTAGCTATTTAAAAGGGCAAAGAAAATAGAAAAGAAAAGTTGTTGCAACAACTTTTATTTTTACTTCCGCAAAAAAAACTTTTTTACGGAAAAATTCAAAGAATGAAAACATGTCTGAGAGGGGCGATAAAACGGGAAAAACGATTCATGAAAAAATATGTCATAAAATTTTTCAAATGCCAAAAAAAGGAAGAAAAGATGGAAGTAATATTTTTTATTATTCATGAATGTGCTTTTTGGAACTGCAACATAAATTTAATAAAGTGAAAACCCGTCTAATATAATTTATTTCTCTCTATTTTTTGTTCATTCAAAGATGAAAGAAAAATTTTAATTTTCTTAAAATAGTTATTTTTAGAAAAGTGGTCTAAAAATGAAAAAAAAAATTTAGAAAGAACTTTGCATGTAAAAATTTGCAGCTTCTTAAAAGGCTTTATTAAGTTCAAGTGGTTTAAAAAATAGTAGTTCAATATTTATGTCTCTGATTATAAGTATTTGAAAAGTAGTATCAAATGATAAAGAGAATTTACGGAAAAAACAAAATTTATCAAAGATACAATCTTGCAAGAGTGCCTTCTGGAACAGCAATAAATTTAATACTCAGATGGGTCATACGTATAATGTTGTAGAGGTGGATTATCTTCTGGTTGAATTTGTTGATACGGTTGATATGGAGTCGAATAAGGTTGTTCAGGTTGAGTTTGTTTAAAAGTTGCAGCAAATTGAAATTGAGGATGATTACTGGTATTGAAATGGGGATAAGGAGGATTTTGAATATCTATGTTGACTGGCTGATTATCAAGAAAAACCGGATATTGATTATTTGCAGAAAATTGATTCTGTGTTAATGATAGATTGTTAAAGAGAGTCGTATTTGCATTGCTTCGATCATTTACTGGAATTTGATGTTGATATTGTTGTAACTGTAGGGGTGGATCGTTTGAATCCATAGTATTTGCAAGGACATACTGATGTTCATTTTGATTAGGAATTGTACAGTAATATTGTTGTGGTAGCATTTGTTGAGCAGTTTGATAATTAAACAAAGAACTTTCAGGAATTCGTTCATCAACAATATTTTCGACAGCCCCATGGTACTGATGACTCGGTAAATGCAAATGATCAGAGGATGTAGGAAAATTTTTTGCTGGAGGTACAAAGGATGATGAAGTAGATCCGACTTCTTGTTGGACAAAATTTATTTTCTGATAATAACTTGAATCGTTTACTTGTTGATGTTGTTCATCAGAAGAAAAAGTATATTCTGATGTTAAATGATTTTTGTCAAATGGCATTTCTTGTTCATTAAAAACTTGATCCGTAACGACAGGTACCATCAAACTGCTAGGATTTGTCGACTTCTTACAACTTTCACCTTTGGGATTAACTGCTTGATTTTCATTGTTGATTGATTTCCTTTTCTTTGTTTCTTCTTTTTCTTTCATCTTTTCAAGTTTAATTTTATGTTCTTCATTCAATTTTATAGATTCCTTTTTAAATGTATCAATACATTTTTCACATAATCGAGTTTTAACCCATACTTTCCATTCCTCTGAACCCCAACTTTCAACAATTTTTTCCTTTTTAACATACATATTACAATCCATTGTCATTAACTCTTCTACCAATGGTTCATCAGTTTCTTTACCACATTGTGCACAACATTTACAGCAACTATTTGGTTGATTTTCGTAAATTTTTTTAAAATTATAATTTAGATAATTTTCGTTTGCGTCTTTCATATCTTGAAAAGAGTAATCAGTGAGAAAAGTAAAAGTTTCATCTAAGTCATATAAAGTATTCCCAAATACTTCTGCTTCTTCTGTTTCAGGTTTGAGTTTATTTTTGGGATAAAAAAATACTTTATCTGGGACAAAAGGAAATGATTTAATTTCTGGATTCTCTGTAATTTCCAACAGTGTAAGATTTTTGGAGATATATGGACAAATCCATCGTAATTGACAGTCATTTGCAATAAGCTTTGATAAATTTTTAATGTTGCAAGGAAGAATTGCTACAGGAATTTGGCTTATATTTAATACAGTTAAACTTTGTGGTAATCTTTTCCATAATTTATTTTCCAAATCATTGTTATCAATTTGAACTCCGCTTATATTTAAACTAGTAATAAATTCAAGTTTTTCAAATCCAATTGGAAGACTTTTTATGGGATTATTTTGAAGATTAAGTTCTTTTCTGAAAATAAAGGATATCATTAAAGGTTCTCTAAAACATTATTAACCTAAATCGTATGTCATCGCTTTCAGGGTAATATTTAAAGCTTTCAAAATCACATCCATCAATATCAATTTTATGAATTTTATTATCTTTAAGATTTAACCATTTAATATTTGACCAAAATTTAGGTGAACCCAAAATTTCGATTTCGTTATTAGATAAATCCAAGTGATTACATTGGTTCGAAATGCTTTCCCACGGAAAAGATGTCAAATTATTTTTTGACAAAAGTATTGATTTTAATTCCAGAGGAATCTTTGGAAAAACAATTTGATTTAATCCAATATTAATTAAGATTAATTGATTCAGTTTTGGAAATTTTGAAATTAATGTTGTAATGTTTGTTTCCTAAAATATAGTTCTTATTAACAAAAAATATCGGATTTAAAATCGATAAACTTACTCTAAGATCAGTGTTGGCAATTTCAAGTAATTCAATAAATGGAGCATTAATTGTCTCAATTTTTTCAACATAGCCTAATTTAAGTTCTTTTAATTGTACCACGTCAAGTTCCAAAGTCTGCAATTATATTAAGAGGCGGTCTACGAGAGGATTTAAATCGAGCGGCACTCAAAATTTTTTTTAAATATTCTGCAATTATCAATCGATAAAAATGGGTGAAAAAAAATTACTGATATTCTCATTTTTTGCATTTTATATTGAAAATCCGATTTTATGGATTTTTAAAGTTACTATATGGTTGATATTTCAAAAAATCGCCAAAAATCAGGAAGTAAAGATATCAAAAAAGTTATCTTCCATGATTGTGCCCCTGAGTAAGGGCTATCAAATGACTACCACAGAATTTTTTTATCTGACCTGGAACATCGAAATTTCGATAAATGTAATTTTTAACCCATATAAAAAAATCGTAATTTTCCGAGTTCGGAGCTGAGCCATGTATCGTTAGATAGCCCAATATGTCGGGATTCGGAAAATATATGACTTGTTCCAAAAAACCCGGTACTTAGCGATTCCGAAATAAAAAGGTGCGCGCTACCAA
>CABFKP010036133.1:0-15161 GCA_901779475.1 Panagrolaimus davidi
GGATATGCCCCAATTCCATCAGATAATTCTCCAAGAGAAATTAGATCTGCAACAACTGCCACCGTATGCCCGATAAATGGTAATGGCATTTCTCAACCTGTTATCACTATTGCCACTCCTGCAGATACAAATGGCATTTTAACAAATGGAAATGGAATAATGAAAAAATCTATGAATGGTATGGGCGCTCCACTGCTGTCAGAAAAAAAGAGGAAAGATTTTAAAGAATGGTATGTGTAAAAATGAATTACAAAATTCTTTGGTTGCCTTTTGCTCAAAATTTCATTTTTCAATTTTTGTCGAGCTCAATTTGTTTTAGTGTTTTTTTGTTTAATTCATGTAAAAAATTGTAAAAAATGTTTATAAAATGGATTATTTTATTTTATGATTTGAAATTTGACACAGTGTTCCACAATGCTATGATATGACAAACTACGATAGTAACTCCAAAAAGTTCATTCACGAAAATTTTTGTTACTATCTCATTGATAGTAATCAGAATATTTATATTTCAAGCTATTATATTACTATCCTAAAATTAAAAAAATACAGTTACAGGCGTTAAAAAACAACCAATATTTTTTCATTGATAATAAATTCTTGAACCATGATAAATAATTTATTTGTATCCCTTTAAAATTAAATTATTGCAAAATTACATTAGTACAAAAAGAATCAGAAAAAAGTGATTCAATCATTTCAAAAAAATGATTTGGACGATCTTCAGAGCCAAAAATTTGACGAAACATAGCATTTTCAACATTTCTTGCCTGAAAACGAAATTATGAATTAATACAAAATTTTTAATTTTCTTACATTTTCTGGAAATAGTTGCTGCCATTTAAAATAATATTTATTTACAATTAATGAAGAAACCATATTTTCAAGTTCAGACAATGAATTTTGGGATGCAATTGAAGTCCAAACCAAAATTGAATCAAAGTCATGAATTTCCTAAAAAAAATCTTTTTTCAATTTTATGTAATATAATATAAAAAAACTTACAGAAGCAAATTTTTTGCAAAGCGATTGATGAATTGATGATGTAATATTTGTAATTTGTTCAGGTTCAAAGAAATCAATTGCTTTTAAAAGTCGTTTTGCAAAATCAAGATCATAAAATTTTGGCATTTTGAAGCAGAGTGAATGAAGATATGTTATAATAGGTTTTACAACATCGATTGAATGTTCAACAACCATTTCAATATCCTTTGTTTCAGCAAAACGTCTTCGCATAAGCTTGCTTGTGAGATTTAAAACAATTCGACGGCATGGAATTGAACCATCTGGGCATTTAATAGAGTAATCACTAAAAAAATAAATTAAGAAAATCTTGAATCCTCCCAAAAGTACGTCTTACCTTTTATTCATAAATCCAAATCGGCAATCATCTTCCATTTTTTCAGGATAATCATCACAAAAGCTTCCAAGAAGATAAGATGTTGGCTTTTCAAATGGTCGATAAAAATATTTTGTTGGTAAATGTAATTCAACAAAAATAACCATTTTTCGAATAATTTTTTTGTTAATTGCATCCATAATCTTTGTCATATATCCTTCAGGAGTTTTAAAGCAATCAACATTTGTATTTTCTGTCATTTTAATTCTTGAAGATGAATCTAGAAAAAAAAGTAACCCAATTATGTATGTCGACCAAAGACACGATTGATCCAGAAAATCATGGCACAGGTAATGTCGTATCACACCTCCAAAATCCCATATCTTTTGACGGATATTAGCATTTTTGTGGTTCCTGATTTTTCCCCAGGGTTGGGGGGACAAGCGGGGACATGGGGAATAGCAAGGGGATAAAATGGTTATAATACAAAAAAAAGAAAACTTACGAAATAAATATCGCATATCAACATCATAGAATAAATTATATGATATAAAGCAAGTACCATTCCAAACACGAGTTTGATCAGGATGATTATTATAATTTCGAAGTTTAATATCATCTTTTGAAAAATACATATACCATGTTGCATTTTCATTACCATAAACTGTTGCAAATCGTTTTCCCATTAACATTTCATTTTCACCATGCGGATTTGGTGGTCGAGGAAATTCAAGAATCCATGGATGACTAAAAACAATTTTACCATTTTCAGGATCATCTTCTTTTTCTTCATTCATGCGTTCTTCAAAATATAGCGACATCTTTTTGAAGTTGAGAAAGAGAGAAGAAAATATTCGTTTGTTTTTTGCTGATGAAAAATGAATGAATGAATGAATTTTGTTTTCAATGATTGATTGACTGGTAAACAAAAGAGTAAAACTGTATGCAAATTTTTTTATAAAATTTCTTTTAAACATTTTTTTTGCAAAATATGATCAATGTTCTTTGAAATCGAAATCCATAAGGCCGAAACTGAAATATCTAAGTTATCGAAAAAAAATTTTAATCCAAAAATAACATATTGAAAACTCGAAACATTTTTTTTCCTAAAATCAAAATAGATTGAAATAATTCCGAAATCGAAATTCCGAATCTTTTTTCCTTTCTACAAAAATCTTATAAAAAAAATATTTCAATTTTTAATTTCGGATAAAAAATGTCACAATCGAAATTTCGCTTTTTCGGACTTTTCGAAATCGAAAAATTGAACTCTGACCTCTCGAAATATAGTTATAAATCCCAAAGACGCGTTTAAAAAAAACAAGTGCTACTAATAGATTCAGAAAAGTTTTGCACAAATTTATTATTCGAAAAATTGATAATTTTTTTATAGTCCTAAAATATGAAATCTTTCTTTATAGGTACTATCATTTTTATTCAAAAAAAAACAACGATGTATATTAGAACACAAAAAGTTTTATGATAAAAGAGTATCAAAAGCAGCTCCAATATGCTCAAGAAAACCCATATTTTGCCTTTGAGCTTCAGCTTCAGCAATTTTTAGATTACTTTCATTTTCCATTCGTTGCATTTCAACTTCATGTTTTTCAGCATCATGAACTCGTTGCTTTTCACTTTCATCTTGTTCAATTTTATGTTGACGAAGAATTTCAGCTTGTTCTTTTTCATGTTTAGCTTCAAGAACTCGTTGCTTTTCAATTTCAGCTTGTCGTTCAATTTCATGTTGACGAAGCATTTCAGCTTGTATTTTTTCGTGTTCATTCTTTGCATCCGCTTGTTCTTTTTCATGCTGTTGACGTTCTTTTTCTTGCTGTAGTTCATGTTCCGTTTTTTCAATGGCTAATTTTTCTTCTGCTTCAACTTCTTGTTTTGCAAGCTCTTCTTCATGTCGAAGTTGTGCTTCAATCGATTCAATACGCTGCTTTTCAGCCTAAAAATATATTAATAAATACAGTATCATCTATTATACAAAAACAATGAAAAAGCAGGATTAAAAGCACTTACTCGAACAAGCAATTCATTCTTTTCTTTGTAATTATTAAAAATATTCTCCAATTTATCAGTTAATTTTTCTTTAACTTCTGCAACAATGCCATCATTTTTAATACGACCACGAATATCATCTTTAATCTTCTCAAAAGCTTTTTTATCAAGAGCAACAAGTTCATCATTAGTGTATCCAGTTTTACAATCAATAAAAGCCTAAAAATTGTTACTTTGAAAAAGCACAATACAACAAAATAGTTCTACCTTTCCCATTAAATCATCATAAGTTTGACTTGCATGTTCTAATTCCAACTTAATCATAAAATCTCGATTTGAAGTTTGTACAGCTTTTGGTGCAAATTCTTGATTATCATTAAAGCATTTAACGACCATTGAAATATAATCACTCATATCTTTACAAGACATTTCAGTTGGACCAACACGTTTAATTTGAAATTCTTTTTGAGACAATAATTTTACAACCATTTGTTTTGCACGATAAACAAATTTTGGATTAATTTCTAAAAATGAAATACATTAGTGACATAATTAATCCAAGTTCAAGCAACTAACCAGCAATTTTAGAAGTCTTTTCTGATGCAACAATTTCACCAGGATATGGAAAAATGAAACCAAATAACCGTTCATACGAAGAATTTAAAACATCACGCAATTGTTGACGTTCTTTAACTTCTACATGTCCAAGTACATTTTCAACATAAATTTGACCACCATTGTCATCATCCGAGTATTTTTTGGTGTGAAAATCACGAATAATGAAAACAAGATCCTAAACAAATATTTTATTACTGTAAAATTAAATTTAAAACATACTTGAAATAATTTTCCACTTCCACCAAGATTATCAACAATCTTTTTTGCATGATCAACAAATGCTGCTAAATCATTAAGCTTATCTTCTTGAAGACCGGTAAAAACATTGAAGCACATAATACTGCTGAACATACATGTCATAGCAAAAATTGTAGAGCAATCTTGATATGATGTATATTTATCAAAAGTGCCTTGAGAATCAATCTAAATTCAAAAATTTATTATTATAAAGCTCTATGTTTACTAGTGAAAAGACATACCAATGAAACAGCAACTTTTTTACCATTATCTTGTTCAATAACAAAAATATGATTCCATGCCCAAATTCCCAAAGTTGTAGGATCTTCACCATCACGAAATTCAAAACCAGCTAAACGAGTATCATCATTGAGTTCCCAAGCTTTTGAAGGATCTTTTTCTTTATGAATTAAATAATCAAGAAAGAAATTCATGATAAAACTTTTGCCATTTCGAGCAGCACCAGCGATACATAAAACAACTAATGGCAAATCAGCAACACGTGGATCACCATAAATTTCATCAAGAAGTTTCTTATTTGCACGAAATCCATTATTTGAAAGGTGTTCGATAATTTGAACAGCACGATTTTGAGTGCTCATTGAACTATTCTAAAATAAAATTTGTAGAGAAAAACATCAGAGACCAAAAAAAAAGGTAAATGGCAAAACATATTTTCGAAAAGGAGAGAAAAAACGAGCGTATGATTTTAATCCAGAAACATTTTAAAAATAAAAAAATCATGCTCTGCTTTTATACTTTTCAAAAAAGAGGTGATTTTATTTGCCTCCCCGTCTCAAAATGAAAAACGCACAAAAATGCATGCTCTTTTCTGCAGTAAGGAAAGAACGATCTTACAAATTGAAAATTGTACAACATTTTGCTTTCGAAAGCGCAAAAAAACCTAATTAAAAAAACTTTTTGTCCCAATTTGTTTTTTTGCTACCGTAATTGTGCGGCAGAGTATAGTGTTAAAGGAGGTGGACTCTTTATTTTTTTTGTTTCTTTACGAATACTAGAACCTGACATCACGCAAAAAACAATACAAATTTTTTTGTTCTTTGTCTGATCGTCAGGTGCTCTTATTCGTAAAAAAAAGGAAAAAAATAAAGAGTCCACCTCCATTAACACTACACTCGGCCGCACAATTACGTTAGTTGAAAAACAGATTTCGGACTACTCGCGATTTTGGGTCTTTTTTTTGCGTGTGACTTGAAATTTGTGATATTTTGAGTTTCAAGGCAAGTCGCTAATTTTGAATAAAGATTAACAAATATTTTGCTTTCAACAAAAAATATTTAGGGTTAAATCATAAAGGTGAAATAATAACGTTCAAAAAATCATTGAAAATAATGTTTTTTTGCTTTCGGAAAAAAAAGATTTTTGGCAATTAGTACCATTTTGAATCAAATAAACAAAAAACTAACCGATGAATTTGGATTGAGCAAGTTTTGGGATGCTCTAAATTGTGCAACTTCCGGCAATTGATTTCCAGCATTTTCTTGCTGTCTTGGAAATTCAAATGGAATCTGTAAAATTATTAAATAAGAATGTAACAATTGAAAGCACAAAAATATTACTTGATCAATTGATGGTGTTGAACCAACAAAAATTTGTTTTGCATTTTCCAATTTTTTCATCATATTTGGTTTATCTTTTTGAGCAACATCAAATTCACCACCAGATAAATCAATAGCATTTTCATAAGCGGCAATTCGAAGGGAAAAGGTGCTGCTATTAACATTAGTTGAAACTTTTCCAGCTTTTGCTCTTTCTTTTACAAAATCATCTTGTTTCTCAGTTGATAAACTCCATGGTACTTTTTTTTCAAAATTATTCCGCCAAATGGAATCATCTTTTTTATGGAGTGAATAATTATTGTTATCATTTACGTCTGACAAATTGATGCTGCAGTCTTTACAAATTGGTTTTAGAGTCCTTCTCTGATACAGAAAAGGCCAAAAAAAATTCTTTTGTTAATTTCCCACTTCTGACAAAAATTTTGTCTAGCTCAGATTCTCCCTTGCAATTGTAAATATGTTATTTCATTTTATTCTAAAATGAGTTTTTGGTGTGATTGGTATTTTTTCATAATACAATAACGGTTTTTAGAGGAATCATAGATAAAGAACAGTTGAAAGAAAGGGGTAATAATTGGAAGCTAAATGTTTGTCACCTTTTTTAAAAACAGGAATAACAAAGAAATTTTCCACAGTTCAGGAACCTCAGCTTGTAGAAATGATAAATTTAAAATTTTTGTGATAGGCTTACAAATTGTTAGCTAAAGTTGGAAAGCATTTTTAAAAAATTATATAAAGAGCTCCATCCGAAGAAGTGTTGCATTTTGGCTTTAGTTTTTGAAGAATGTCTTTAACTTGATCTTCAGTAAAAAAGAAGATTACTATCACTTACTGGGAAAAATTTATCGCAAAACAGAGATTCTTCAGCATGAACATTATTTTAAAAAATGCATTTTTTTCTTTTTTAGAAAACAAAGTTTTTGTTTCAGCAGATATTGCAGGAATAAAAGTATCTTTTTTCAGATATTTGCTCAAATGCTGGAAAATTAATTTTTACAAAGGCTTTTTTCGTGCTTATCTCAAACAGCTAGTTTACTTATTTTTCGGAAATAAGAAAAATCTTTTCGACTAGGGGCTATTTTAGCCGGCTATTAGCAAAGCATTTTTGTTATTAGCCGGCTAATAACAGCTGAAAGGTTTTTTATAATTTTTTTAAATTAATAAGTTCAAAAGACGGAAAACATAAAAATTTCGCTAAAAGTATTCACAACATAATCTTTTCTAGAATTTTAATTCTTTATTTAAATGATTTTAAAAGAAACTAAAACATTTCTTAAAAACCATTCTTTTGTTCAAAGCTTTTTTTAAATGTTAATTTTAAAAAATTTGAGTTGGAAAAAGATGAAAATATTTTTGGGTAAAAATTATTCTAAGTCCGAAAAAGTGTCGTTTGAAAAAGCTTTGGTTTTTCGAGGACATTTTTTTGTGGACAGTCCCTATCAACGAGTATTAAAAAAATTAAAAATCTTAAAAACCACTCCTATAAATTATAGACTGTAATTAAGTTCTTGCTGAAGGCTGTCTTGATAAAGAGAGATTTTGAAAATATTTGTTATTTTATAAGACTGCAGCTTCTATTTTTACCGTAATCTTTTCCTTGTCTTTTGCTATGAACTGCATCACTTTTTAAGTCGGAAAATGGTGAAACATCAAGACATCTTTGATTTTGATTCAAATTGAGATTATTGTATGGATCAGCATCGAGAGCATTGCCACCAATGATATCATTTTTGCTCTTTAAAGAAAAACAATTATCTTTTGTTGCCATCTGAAAACAATGTACTTTTTATCACATATTTATATCACAAATAATGAAAACTATAGATTATAGAATGCAAAAATGGTTTTTTCTCAAACGCCATTTTTATAGAAATATTTCAAATGAATTTTAGAAGTATAAAATAAAAAATTATTAAAAATGAGGGAACAAGAAATTTAAGCGACGGTAAGCTAACCCAAAAAGCTCTTTTACAGAAGAGAAAGAAATAAGCAAAAACTTAAACACCAAATATGGTGATGATGTCCAAAGTAAAACAGCGTATTAAGGAGAAGGCAATTCATTAAATTCAAAAAAATACTTATGCAAACCATTAGAAAAAAGTGAATGAAAAAGAAGAAAACAAAGTTCATGATGTTATGAGGGTGAAAAGAAAAAGAAATGCTTGAACGTTTGTTGAGCATAGCTCTGAATAAATATAAAGAAAAACTAAGGATGAAAGAAACCGTATTTATATTTTTTTTGCTCAAAAGAAGCAAATGTTCGAAGGTCGATTTAAAATAGAAAATGGGAGGAGCCATTTTAGAAGAGTGGATAAACTAAGCTGCATTTTTGGGGTTTGTTCCTTCTATCTTTTGATGCGGAATAAGCTAAAAGGAAAAAATGTCACTAGACGAATTTTCGTAAAAGATGACTCAAATGACTAATACGATTTCAGACGATTAGTAAAAATACTAATTGTGTGAAAATAAAAAGACTATTTCCAGCAAAAAGCATAAAAAAAAGGCAAATCCGGGTGAAAAAAAGAGCGAAAACTTCGAAACAAATTTGTTTACGTCTTTGCTAAAAAAATGTTGTCGAAACTTTCACACGACTAGTGTTTTTTTTTTGATTTTATTTATTTGTCATTTGAGTCAGATTTTTTGTATTTTTGATTTTGTTTATGTCATTTGAGTCAGCTTTTTAAGGCCTGGGACCCGGGGCCTTAATAAAGCCCCGAAATTTTTTTGCAGTCACCTATTTCGAAAGCTTAAAATAAAATTTTCCAAAAACAGTCATTTCAGCAATTTCAACTTAAAGATGAAATACAAAGAAGAATATATGTGTGAAAAATAGCGGATCAAAGAAAAAATGCCGCGCAATCAGGCATGAGAAATGCGGCCAAAAATCATGGCCGGCCGCGCCGCCGGCCAAAAAATCGTCGGCCGTGCCGGCCGGCGGCTTAAACATGATGGCCGGCCGGCCGCCGGCCGCTCTGTTTTTAATTTTATAAGGCGAAAAACAAAGAATTTTGCCAAAATCGCCGGCCGGCGGCGGCCGCCGCCCGCATTTCTCATCCCTGCGCGCAATTGGATACAAAAGATAAAAAAGGAAATATGACAAATACCAAACTAAATCATAAAATGAACGTACGCAACTCAATGAAGCAAAAAATAGGGGTTTTCTTTTATCTCAAGCTTTTAAAAAAAAATTTTATATCAATCAAAGAACTTTTTGGGTAAGTTTTTTTATCACTGATAAAAAAAGATATAAAGTTCTAGCGTTCTGTGACGGGCTGTTAGCTGCCATGCCTAATCAAAAACCAGTTTCGCCAGCGTGGTTGCTTTTACACAGAAAAACGGCTTGTTAAAAAAGTGTCAAAACTTTTACTTTTAGTACTTAGCATTTCTATTGTTCTATTTGGGTTTTACAAAAACGTGTGTAAAAATTAAGTACTTTTTACGCAATTTTTATGAATGAAATATCGAAATTATCGAAAAAAAATTTTAATCCAAAAACAAAATATTGAAAACTGGAAACATTTTTTGGCCTAAAATCGAAATAGATTAAAATAATTCCAAAATCGAAATTCCGAATCTTTTTTCCTTTCGACAAAAATGAATCATCTTATAAAAAATATTTCAATTTCGAATTTCGGATAAAAAAGGTCAGAATCGAAATTTCGCTGAACTCTGACCTCTCGAAATATACTTATAAATCCCAAAGAAGCGTTTAAAAAAAACAAGTATTACTAATAGATTCACAAAAGTTTTGCACAAATTAATTATTCAAAAAATTGATAATTTTTTTATAATCCTAAAATATGAAATCTTTCATTATAGGTACAGCAATTCGTTAAGTTTCGAAAATATGAAATATGATTACAGTATTAAACTTTTATCCAACAAAAACAGAATTGCAGATTAAAACAAAAAATATTTTATAAAAAATAGTAGCATTTATTTCAAACTTTTTAATAATCTGTCTAAAACAGTAATATTGATAACAAATAATTTTTTTTAGAAAACGGTATCCCTTTGAAAATTTGAAAAATTTTTTGAAAAGATAAAATTCGGTTTTTAAAAACTTAAAATAAACAAAAAAGCATCGTTCAACTTTATTTTATAAAATCATTGCAAAATTATATTTGTAAAAAATGAATTAACAAAAGCAAATTCAATTAATTTAAAACAGCGGAAAGAAAGAGACTTTTCATTTTCCAAATCAATATGACCTTCAGGACCAAAAATTTCACGAAATAATAAATTATTAGGATTTCTTGCCTAAAAAAACGAATTGTTAAAAATTTATTAACATTTAACTTACATTTGATGGGAATGCTTCTTCCCATTTATGATAAAATTTATTTGCAATTAACGCAGAACACATATTGCAAAGACAATCAAAATCATGCTTAATTGCAGTAGATAAAAATTGTAAAACAGAATGAAAATTATTAGATGGTTCCTAAAACATACAAAAAATAAGAAAATTTTAAAAAGTGCAAAAAATTACTTCAACAAATTTTTGACAAACTGATTTATGGATTGATTCTTTAATGTCAGAATCATTTTCAAGTTCAAAGAAATCAATTGCTTTTAAAAGGCGATCAACAAAATCAAGATCATAAGTTTTCGGCATTTGAAAGCATAGAGAATGAATATAAATAATAATAGGTTTAATGACATCAATTTTATGTTCACAAAGGAATTCATTTTCTTTTGATTCTTTAAAATGATTATGCATAAATTCACTTGAGTAATCCATTCCAACAGCAGGCATTGAATAATCATTAGGACATTTTATTGTATAATCGCTAAAAGTAATATTATAAGAGAACGGTGTTAAGATTCAAAACGTTGTTCAGAGAAAGTGTGCCCAAAGGGTTCTAAGTAAACTTAAATGTAATCAAATCCATCACCTCTAGTGGTTAATTAAATCCAAATAAAAGTAAATGGTATTTATATTTTATTTAAGGTGTTTGACCACAATTTATACAGTGTCTCCAAAGTTAAGGATGGACGGGGGCCCAAATTTCAGGCCCCACCCCGGGCCTCGGTTTTTTTTCAGGCCCCGACCGGCCCCGCACCTTTAAAAAAGCTCCGAAATTTTTTTCCCAGATTTGATAAAAAAAATTTTTTCCACACTTGGTTAAAGAAATTTTTTTAAGACATTAAAAGCGTTACCACTCTTCTTTTTTTGTTTAAAATAACTTTAACGAAGAACAACTTTGATAAAAATGACCTCCATCATGCTTAAAACCCCACTAAAACGCCCGTTTTGCTAAAGCCCCAGGCCCCGTGCTTTCAAAAAGCCCCGGGCCCCCCGTCCATCCTTATCCAAAGTTACACTTTTTTTGGAACGCGTTCCGTTCCATTTTTTTACAAACACGTTCCGTTCGGTTCCTAAATCCATGTTCCCGGTCGTAACGGAACGGAAGAACGGGCGTTCTAGAATAGAACGGTGGAGACACTGAATTTATACCATATAAAAATTCTTACCTGTCTTTCATAAATTCAAATTTAAAATCATTTTCCATATTTTCTGGATATTCTTCACATATTTTTTTATTCAAAGGATGTAATGGTAAATCAAATGGTCGATTGAATATTTTTTCAGATAATGTAATTTCAAAAAATATTACACCTTTTAAAGCTGTTCCACTTTTAAAAGCATTATAAAATCTTGTCATAAATTCATCAGGTGTAAAGAATGCAGTGGCACTTCTAAATGGAATTGCAGAAATTTTTGGAGATGAATCTAAAAATACAAATGTTTAATGAGTTAAAAACAAAAAAATAACTCAAGTTAAAAGAAAAAACAAAAAAAAAATAACTTACATAACTCAAAACGCATATCATTAACATAAAAAAGGCTGTAAGAAATATTGCAAATTGGATTCCATAAAAATTTTTTTGAAGGCATAGCCATCGTTGCAATTTGGTTCCCTGCAGTAAAAAAAGTTAATACCCAAGGAACGGCAGTAATGTTATAACTTGTGATCATTTTTTTAAAGCAAAGAACGTGTAAATTTTCATCAATTTCATTATCTTGATTTTGCAAAGGAATTGTTGTGAAAATCCATGGATGAGTAAAAACTATTTTACCATTTTCAGGATCATCTTCTTTTTGTTCATTTATTCGTTCTTCGAAAAATAGCGACATCTTTTTTGAAGAGAAGAGAGAGAAAAAAATATTCGTCTGTTTTTTGTTGTTGAAAAAATAAAATACATAAAATGCTTTCAAAAAAATTAATATGCAAATTTGGTTACATTAACATCACAAAAAACATGATTTTTTGTGGGTACTGTAATTTGTTCAGTTTCAACACAATGAAATACGATTACATCTAAGGATGTGCACCGTTTTTTTAAAGTTGTGCAATAAAAATGTTTTTGGTACTAAAAAATGCAGAATCTTAATATAAATACACGAATTCATAAAAAAATTATTAGGTTGAATGCTGGTAAAAATGATAACTGATAAAAAAATGAAAATACCTTAATTTTTCAGTCGAATTTTTTGCCCCTCCCCATTCCCCAATTCGAAATTATGCCTATCAGATGCAGAATTTTTTTCTGCATCTGATAGGATAAATAAAAATTTCGCCAAAATCCGCCGTCAATATAATATTACAGAAAAACATAAAGTCAGAAATCGTCTTTGCAAGTCTCTAATTACATTATTAACTTTTTTGAATGATTGAAAAAAAAACATATTTGTGTGGGAAAAAATGATTTCATAATTTACGTTCAGGATCAAAAATAACAATCAATTTCAAAAGTTGATGATCAACAAAATCAAGGTGTCTCATAATGAAAATTTTTATCGAAAGTAGCATTTTCGAATTCCCTGTCACAATTGCATAAAATATGGTAAAATAGTACAAAAAATTAATAAAAGCGTAAAAAATGCCAATCAAGAAAAACCGTTTGTAATTTTTTGTCTTTTACTTATAAATAACTGAAAAAAACGTCAAACATCAAAACGTGTTTCACCAAATGTTGCTGAAACTAAACCAAAGACTACTTTATCCAAAGCTGATATTGCAGCAAATGTTAAAACTCCAACAAAGAAGAATGATGATTTGGAAGCTGCAAAAGTTGAACCAACTCAAATGCCAAAGAAAGAAAAGAAACCAAAAACTCCAGAGCCAACAACAGCTGAAGATGTTCCTGAAAATAAAAATAAAAAGAAGACAAAAACTCGAGAATCAAAAACAATTGAAGATGCTCCTGCACCAACTGTTAGTAAACAAGAACCAACAACTCCAGCATCCAAAGAACCTGCTCCAACTGAACATTAACCAACTCCAACACCACCAACTGCATTTTATCCTCAAGTAAAACTATTTAATTCCACGTGGAATGAAATCAGCTAAAACTGATTCTTTGGATGAAACTTTGAAAAAGGATAAAAGTGCAATGGTTGAATCATTTATTGTTTCTGCAGAAAAGCTATGTTTTCTGCAGAAACAACTGATGAATCAGATGTTTTTGATGGTATTAAAGCGTAAGTACTTTATTTTATTATTATATGGTAGTTTGAATATTATTTATAGCAATTATCCAAATATTCAACATGAAGTTTTGGCATCTGAAATTAAGCTCTTATGTTTACCAGTTAGTCAAATGTATGAAGAAATATTATCTTCTCGGAAATTCAAAGTCAAAGTTGGCAAAACCTTTTCTGATACTTTTGATGCAACTAGTGGTGTCCCACAAGGATCTGTTCTTGGTCCAGTTTTATTTATTATTTTTATTACCGAACTTAGTGATATTCTATCAAATTTACCGGGAATTCTTCATTTATTATTTGCGGATGATTTGAAAATTTATTTTGCTTATTTCAAAAATTCTTTTGATATTTCAATTATTCAAAATGCTATTAATGCTGTATTTAACTGGTCATCTGAAAATTCTATGACCACTTCAACATCTAAAACTTTTCATATGCAATATGGACCAAAAAATGAAGATGCAAAATATTTTATAAATAATACTCAAATTTCTACAGTAACCATTGTTCGTGATCTTGGAATTATGTTAGAAAATAATCTTCAACCCCATGCTCATATCAAAAAAATTGTTGGATCTGCAATGGCTTCAATGTTTTCAATAATTAAACGTGTTCTTATTTCCTCAACAGATGTTCTCATATTTTTATTCAATGTCTATGTCAGACCAATCTTAGAATATGGTACTCAACTCTTTAATATTCAACAGAAAAAAATTGCAAATTATTTGGAACGGCCACAAAAACTTTTTACCAGAATACTGTATCGAAGACAACATAAATTTGGTATTATTCCATCATATCCATCTCGTCTCAAGTTATTTAATATCAAATCTCTCCATGAAAGAAGAAATATTATTGATATGGAAACTGCCTTTGATTATCTCCATTCTAATTTGCCAAATGATTCTTCGCTTCGTTTTACTCCAAATTACAATACAAGATTCAAAAAATCTTATTCAACAACCGAAAAGCTGACAAACAAATATCGACTGAGTCATTTCTCCATCAGAACTTGGCACTTCTTAAACAACGTCAAAAATATCAACATTTCCAGTTTTACCAAAAAGAAACAATTCAAGCAGTTTTTATTAAATACCGAAAATGAAAACTATTACTCTTAAATTTTGTATACTGTAACTTATTTAAAATTTTTCTTTTTTTGCTTTGTTTTTTTGTAATTTATTTGTTTTGTTTTAAAAATTATTCGGTAAAAATTCAGCCTTTATTCGGTGACTTTTTTTCTCCTTTTTTTCGGTAAAAATTCAGCCTTTTTTCGGTAGAAATTAAATCTCGATTTAAAGTTTGTACAGCTTTTGGTGCAAATTCTTGATTATCATTAAAACATTTAACGCACGTTAAAAATATAATCACTCATAAACGGAGTTGTGCCAACGCGTTTAATTTGAAATTCTTTTTGAGACAATAAAGTTTCAACCATTTGTTTTGCACGACGAACAAATTTTGGATTCATTTCTAAAAATGGAATACATTAGTGACATAATTAATCCGTGTTCAAGCAACTCACTAGCAATATTAGAAGTCTTATTATAAAGCTTATTCACTAGTGAAAAGACATACCAATGAAACAGCAACTTTTTTACCATTATTTTGTTCAATAACAAAAATATGATTCCATGCCCAAATTCCCAAAGTTGTTCGATCTTCACCATCACGAAATTCAAAACCAGCCAATCGAGTATCATCAGTGAAGTGACTTGCCTCCCCGTCTCAAAACGAAAAACGCACAAAAATGCATGCTCTTTTCTGAAAAAAGAAACGACGACTTTACGGCGGTGATACTTTAAAGGAATGTGTTGCGATAGATACGAAAAGCTGCCAGGTTTTATCAGGGAAAAGCGCGCGAAATTCAAAAAATTCGTTGAAGCAA
>CABFKP010036141.1:0-15159 GCA_901779475.1 Panagrolaimus davidi
ATACACGCTTTATATATGTTTTAATTAATCGTTTGATAATTCTAAAAACTTTAATAAATTATGTAACAACAGTAAGTAGTGATTGACAGTTTAATGTTTTTTAAAATAATTAGCATCGATATTTAAAAACCACACTATACTCGACAAATAACAGTTACCCCGTTTTAAATTTTGTCAGTTCTAGCAGGACATGATTCAACAAAAATTAATACGAAAATAATTTTTGCAAAAACAAACATTTTTATCAACAATTTTTTTACAGGAAAGAGCATTCGATAAAATAATATTGACTAATCTTTGAATGAAATATGGAAACAGTTTAAAATTGCAAAAAAAATATATTACCTTTTTGACACTCAAGTTACATAATTGCCGTATATTAATAAAGTTATTTTTATACATACCGTATTTGAAACAGGGCATTAAATATCAGTTAACTTTTTTAAAACATATTTTTCGTGATGCCTGAAATATTAACATAACTTTAAAGCCCGGATAAATTCACCCTTTTTGCGTCAAATTTTGTTAATTTTTGAAATAATAGAAACAAAAGAGTTTTTTGCTTATTAATTGCTTGAAATAATACCTAATAGAAGAAAAAGAAGCTTAAATTTTAGGTAAAAAAATATTAAAATGGAATGTTTTTGCGTTTGCAAACAAAATCTTTCATTTTTTTACGTAAAATGTGTATTAAAATGTTTTGAAGTATTTAAAATATTATAAAAAAAGGTAATCCAGTTTTATAAAAAGTATGCTTGTTGCATTTGTGCTTCATATTTTTAGCAAAGAACAATTAGTCTCGTCCTAAAATTTTAAGTCAAAAATAGTAGTTAGAACAAAATGTAACTTGCGTTTGCATAAAAATCTTTACTTTTGAAATAAATTGGACAGTTTTGCTTAAAAAATATATTTGTCGCATTTATGAATCGACTTTGGTTACAGTTTTAACCAATTGAAAGTAATGAATACCAGTTTATTTAATTTTATTCATTTTTTACACTTTTTTCCCTAAAAACATACCAATAAAAAATATAAGGATTTTATTTTAGACATTAAATTTTCATTTTTTACTTGAAAACGTGTAATTTTTGAATACAGTTTATAAAAAATATTTTGTATTTTGATTAAAGAAAGGGAAGAAACAACAATATATTAAAAGAAAATTTTTATTGTAATCTTCCACGTAACAGTTTTATCCGGATTTTTCCAAAGTATACATCGTTTTTTAAAACTTAGTTGCAAAGATTGAATTTTATTTGAAATAAATCAGCTCTAATTTATTTTTGACAATTTGTATGACGGAGCGGCAGTTTTTATAAAAGAATTTGAAAAATTTTTAGGTAATCCGGTTTTTCTTTAGTTTGAAATGGTCCGATAATTTTCAGTGCATACACAAAAGACAGCATAAATAAATCAACAAAAATTTTGCTTCAAAAATCTATGTATTTCGTACCCAAAAATAATTTATTCATTTTTCAATGTATGTCATAGTTTATATTGCAAAAATAACAAAAGCCCAAATATCACTGACGACGTGTTCAGCAAACAGTTAAAATAACATAAAAATTACAAAATTGACCAAAATAATTGAAAATAATAACCCGACTTTATCCTTCCCAGCTGCAAAAACATAAAAAAAGGTGCAACAGTTTCAAAATTTTATTCTATGTCACAAAAGACGTGACAAAACAGAAAAAATCAGTTTTTTTAAAACTTTTGTTTTAAAAAACTGATCAAAAAACTGTTTCAGTTTTAACCAAATTAAAAATTAAAATTAGAGATAGGTAAATGCATTTAAAATTACAGTTTGCAATTAAAATAAACATTTGAAATGTTTTTTTATGGATTTAAAGGACTATCAATAAAGCTTGTTTGCTTCCGATATCTTTAAATTAAATCATTTTATCTATATTTAACAAGAAATGCCAGAATGAACTGCAAATATTCTTAAATTAATTCGCTTTTTAGGTATATTCCATGTACTTGACGCTATGCAGTTCAACATTTGAAAATATATTAAGAATTGGGTTTGAAAAAAATGCCGTTTTTGGTTATAATTTATTCGATCAGTTAATTCTGCTTCCAAAAACAATGATGCCTTTTAATCACAGTAAAGCAAAACTCAACAAAAAATTCTTTCGAGATAGACACGTTTTCACATTCCTCAACAGTTACATTTTGATTATAATATTTAAACATGTGGAAAAAAAAACTTAAATAAGCTTTTTTGTTTGAAAGAAACATCTAAAACAGTTTAAAAAAGAAACAAATATATTACACTTTAATTTGCATTTACAAGCAGTGATATGCTTTTGTATTTTTTAAAACCTCTGGGGGTGTCAGTTATATACAAATTTAATTTTCATACATTATTACAATTTGATGTTTTTTATTGTTTGTTAAACCATCTGAAAAATATAAAAGTTTTTTGAAGTTTTCAGGATAACTTTTATAATACAACTGGCAATCGATCAAAGGCATGACATTATTTTTTAATTATCTCCCTATCTTAAACATAATTTTTGTATTTATATGCAGCTACCAAGCCAAAATCCTTCAGTTTTAAAAATTTTTCACAATAAATTCCGTTTAAATTAATTCAAGTTTAAAATTATTCTAATTACGTTCTTCGTTTTTGCGCAATTGTCACTATTTTTAGAAATTAGACAAAAATAAAACAAGTAAAGCAAAATTATATTTCATATGCTGTAAAAAAGTTTTTTTTAAAGGTTGTTGTTATTGAAAAATTAATTTAAATTAAATTTATTTAATACAAAAATCCATAAATAAATTTATGGATTTTTGTATTATTTTTAAGATTATATTGATTTTAATTGTACTACCAGTGTGAAAAATTAGGGAGAAAATAGTTTAACAGCACTATTTTCCAATCGTTTTAATTCATCATAGATCAGTTAAAATAATTTTATTTGTTTGTAAAGATGTCATTTAAATTTTCCCTTTTGTTTACTGCTGCCATTTTAGTGATATATTTTGTCGTAATTTATCGAAATAACTTGAAAATCATTGCGGTTTGCTTATGATAAGAATATCAGAATGCAACAGTCAGCAAAAAAATAAATTTCTATAATTTCGAAGTCAACAATTCACACTAAATATTAAATTTAAATTTTATAACCCAGAAAGATAATAACTCCAAAATCCCCCAATATTTTAACTTCTTTTGCCTTTTCCTGACATAAACATAAAATAACGTAAATTAGAACAAAACGCTTAAATAATAAAAATTTTACACATCTTAAAAGTCATTTCTCAGTTTTATAAAAATTATCATTAAAAATGTATAACGTAAAACTATATAACATTGCAATATAGTGAACAGCATACAAAACAAAGTAAACAAAGTTTGAAATAAATTTGAAACCACAGTTTTTTTTAAATTAAAATTTTTAAATAGATTTTGGCTTAGGTTTAAATCACAAATGGAATCTCGAAGCTGAAGCTTTTTCAGTTTTTTAAATTAAAAATTAGGAAAGAAAAGCAATCACTTCGTTAAAATTTCACAATTAAATTTTTATCACATCTCGGAATTTCACACTGCAGCAATCAAACTCAGTTTTTCTTTGAAAACATGGAAGTTATTAGTTTTTGCAAAAATTTGTCAACAGTTACAATAGTAAAGACAAAAATTGTTTGAATGTTAATACAGTTAAAAATACATCCAGAATAAAATAAAATAGGCCAGTTTGTTTAAATAATAATTGTTTTAATCGTATATTCGCTTTTGAATAACTTGTAAATATCAATTTGTATACATCCATAAAAAATTCGTCATCAAAATTAATTTTTATTTCAAAGGATTCAGTTTACAAAAAATTTTAGAAAAACAAGTTTTACAATTATTTTGCTTTATAAATAAAACGTGTTGATTGATATTATATGAAGGTATTGTTTGTTTAGGACATAAAAAAAAGAAAGAATCCTTCACAGTTTTATCTATTTTGTTCTTTTGTATTATTATTTTTTATCTGCTCTATTTTCTACGAAGAAATCATGCTTTTTTCAAAGTTGAAAAAAAGTTAAGTTAGATCAGTTTATTTTTTTAAAGAAAAAGAATACAGTTTAACAACTTCAAATTCTTTGCATCGCAGTTACCAACCTTGAATTGTTCATAATATACCTTGTGATAATCTTAATTACAGTTAAAATTTTTTGTAATATTTTTCGAATAAAAAAAAGCGACGTATTCGCTATTCACAGTTTATCGTATCAGATTGGAAAATAAATTTTGCGAAACAAAAGACAGTTTTTATAAAATAAACTCCATCAAATATTTCAATGTGTTGAAACTATACAAACATGAAAAATAAATAATTACTTATTCATTTTGTTACAGTTTTAAAAAGTTATAATTTTAAAACTGAGAAAATAAATCTGTAAGAGAAAAAAATCAACACAGTTTATAGATTTTGAATTTTTTTGAATAATGTGACCGACATTAATTTTTTTGTATATTTTTTTAGTTTATATTAAAACAATTTTAAAATTCATTTACCATAGATCTCACCTTCATTTTATCCATAAAATTTAATATTCTAGATACAAATTTTGTTTTTCACTTTTTTGTTTTACTTTCCAACAACAGTTAAGAAATTGGTTTTAAGTATTTATATTTAATTATAAATAATTTATTCAAGAAAACACATTGACAAGAAAGTAAAAAAAACTTCACAGTTTAAAAATCAATAAAAATTATGTTTCTTTTTCAATTTTTGTATGATATGCTTCAACTCGTTTTTTATGAATTCCAAGCATTACAAGAGGAACAAATAATTGTTTGAAAAACCAAAAACTGATTAATGTTCCAAATGCAATCTAAAAAATAAGGTATTAATTTAATTAGCTACCAAATTTGGTCTCAGTTTAATAAACTTAAAACTGTTAATTTTTTATCAGACAATATTTTATCCTGTAAAATAAGTCCAATTTCATTTACTTCATCTCAACGAAATCAAAATTAATAGCTTTTTAAAGACAATTTCTTATCCAAATAATTTAAACATTTTTAAAGCAAAATAAACAACGTTTTTAGCGTTCGATATTGTTTTTGTTTTCTGAAATTATCGTTTTTTCGAGTGAAAGCCATTATGAAGGAAATGTGCAGTTTTTTACAAAGAGCATTAAGGAAACATTTGTGCCAGTTAAAATTTATACAACACTTTTTAAACAAAAGTTTATTGAAAAAGTTAATCAATTCTCAGTTTATAATCTAATTTGAAACGTTCCTCCCAACATTTTTAAAAAGTTTTTTTTGCAATGCAATATTCCTGAGAAGGATTTTTACTAATTTACTAATTTTTTAAGATGCCAAAAGAATAGTCAATGTCATAACTTTTGATATCAATGTAAAACTTTTTATTATTATTTTAGTTACAACTTTTTTGGGAATGTTATTTCCGAAAAAATGTTTCGCGTAAGTGTGTTTTACAATTAACTTTATCATCATTAATTGCAGTTTTTTCTATTAATTTTTAAAGAATCTTGGTATATGTATTAGTATACTTTTTGGTTTATAAAATAAATTTTAAATTTGCAGTATCTTATGCAGTTTTACTATGCAATTAAAAGCTAATGTTTATTAGCACATTATAACCTTTTACTCAAAATTTTGTCAGTTTTCTAAAGTATGAAATTATCTGTTCAGCTTACTTTAAATGCAGATAACGCTCTACTTGACAGTTTACAAAAATTCATTCCTTTCAACATACCTGTATATCATGCAATAAGCAACCAGTTGAAATTCGATAATTTCCAATTAATCTTACAGCTTGTCGGGCATAGGTTTCAGTTTTAATTACAACAATATCATTTGCTTCTTCTTCATTATATGATGCAATTTTTGTTGCAACCAATAATGGAATTAAACAATTTACTTTAACATTTGTATGCCCAAATTCATCGGTTAATGTATCAGAGAAAAAGCTCATTGCTGCTTTACTTGCCGGATATGTGGACATATATGGCAGGGGTCGCCAGCCGGTCACTGATGAAACATTCACAATTACTCCAGCATCACGTTTTAACATTCCAGGTAAAATTAACTCGATCATCTTAAAAATAGCATACTCAGATTTTTTTATGGAGTTTAAAGCTTACTTTTATGCATGACATTAGATTTACTCGAATAATTTTTGATGGAAGATTTGGTGGTAATTCTGCAAAATTTGCAATTCTTTCTGGTGCAATACCAACGCAGTTTACTAAAAGTATAGTCGACATTAAAATTGTTAATTTTTTATCAGATAATCTTTCATCATGCAAAACAGTTAATATAATAATCATTATGGTATAACTATAACTTTCAGTTTATATTTTTTAATTCTTTTCTCCTTTGTTCCTATGTTTTTTCCTGTTTTTATTCGAAAAATATATACTTAGATTTAACAGTTTTTCACTTAAATAATCTCAGAACTATGGGAGGACAGTTTAGAAAGCCGAAAATTGTTGAAAATTAAAATTTTATTCATTTACACATTAATACCAGTTTGCTGCCTAAAATTTCGGAATCCCAGTTTATTAAAAAAACGTTTTTACGAAAAACATTTTTCTTTTATTCTTTTTGAAAGTTTTTGTTTTTTCTTTAAAAGTACCTTTTACCAGTTTACTAATATTTACGCAGCTATCAGTTTTTAATTTCCATTAAAGAGATGAAAACACAGTTTGCTAAAAATAAAAAATTTCTCAATTGCCTAAGGATGCACGGGAGCCCGGGGCTTTAGCAAAACGGGTGTTGTAGTGGAGTTTTAAGCATGACGGAGGTCATTTTTATCAAAGTTGTTCTTTGTATAAGTTATTTTAAACAAAAAAATGAAGAGTGCTAACGCTTTTAATGTCTTAAAAAAAATTTTTTTAAATTAATTTTTTAATCAAATCTGAAAAAAAAAATTTCGGGGCTTTTTAAAAGCCCCGGGCCTGAAGAATAAAACGGGGCCGGGGCTTGGAATTTGGGTCCCCGTGCATCCTAAGAATTGCCTTCAAAATTTGTTATTGTTATAGCATGTTAAAAATCAAGACGCCCTGAAGCTGCTCAGTTTACTTCAAAAGAAATAATTTTTTTTCAACACATTTGCAAAGCTTCACCAGTAAAACTGTCAGACAAAGTTTAAAATTTTAAAAATAGATCTTTCTCAAGAAGAATTTCATCAATACAGTGAAAATAAAAAAATAACAGCAAAAAATCCAAAACAATATTGAAGGATTGTTTCAATAAACTTCTCTAATTTCAAAAAAAATACAATTTAAACTCTTGAAAAAGTTTCCTGCAATAGAATTTTTTCATATTTTGTTTGAAAAAAAGACGTTATTATCACAGTTAAAGAATTACTATTAAGTTTTTAAGTTTTTAAAAAGCACAGTTTTCAATAAAAAAATTGTAACAATTTATGTAATTATAAAAAACTATTTTTTTAAAGCTGTTATTTTTAAAAAAAAACAATCTTCAAAGACTCAAATAAAAATTATAAAATTTCATAACAAATTAGAATATGAGAATGCAATAAATGAAATCACTTTGATCTCATTGTTATCAGTAAATTTAAGAGCTATTAAAAAATCAATCAATAAAAATTCATATTTAACTTTTTATTCATTTATTCCATAAAAATTTTATAAAAAAAATTAAAGTTTTATTTCCTGTTTAAACTTTTTTACCTGTATTTAAAGGAGAAAAGGCCTCTAAAAAGTTTGCGTTTTTACAAAAACAATAGCAAAAACAGTTTATTTTAAAAAAAAAATGTTTTACTTTTTTGTCCCATTTTTTTAGTTATTTTTATTCAACAACAAAAAAGTCTACACTCAAACATTTTATTTTTCTTTCTCTTGTTTATTTCCCTTTTTTTCTCAAGCACTGCATCACTCTTTCGACGCGTCCGACTGTGGCTCAGTGGTCTAGTGGTATGATTTTCGTTTCGGGTGCGAGAGGTCCCGGGTTCAACTCCCGGCTGAGCCCAAATATTTTTGCAAAAAATTTTATTCACTTTTTTTGCTTACCTAAAATTCCTGCTTCAATGGTTTTTAATTCTTCAGGTAATTTTGAATAGTCATCATTTTCAAAATCAAATATAGCAGTTTTTATTTCAGCTTTATAACGGGATTCTATAAATAATTGCATAATCGAATATTTACCAGTTTTATTCTTTATTTTCTTTTAATAATTATATTTTAATTACTTACCAAGTTCTTCCTTTACTTTTTCGAGTTTAGATTTATTTCTTGCAATCAAATAAAATTTTCTAACCCCACGAGTTTTTGCCAGTTCTTCAATATAAGCTCTACCAATGCCATCCGTGCAACCCGTTACGACTGAAAATATTGATCCAGTTTTATTTTCTTTTACCTTTTTAAAGCCTTACCAGTCCATTTATCCAACAATGGAGTTAAATCATATGGAGTCGAGAAAAAATGCCCGTAAATACTTTGAGAAATAATATACAAAAATTTTCCAAGTCGGAACATAAAATATGATGAAATAAACCACCAAACATATTCATAAATCAATGAAAAAATTCCCATAATGGCAAATCTATAATTTAACAAGTTAAAATTTTATGCATACTTTTTAAAATTGCCTAATAAAAGACAATTGAACAAAAAATAAAGAGAGGAACTATCTTTGCTGCTTTACACAACATTTAACTTTTAGTTCGTTTTTAAAAATATTTGTGGTTGTATCTTTCGTCGACAGTTTTTTTTGTCTTGTTTCTCAACAGTTAATATGATAATTTCATAAAGAAACTAGGTCCTATGTTTTTTTTCTTTTTTTATGGTGTTCAGAGACAGTATAAAGAATGTTATAGCTTTTTCCCAGTTTTGGAAGCATTTAAAAAAGGTTAAAAAACGCAGTTTATAAAAATGATTAATTAAATATAAAAAATGTTTATATAAGAATGCGTAAAAATTGCCAGTTATTATTTAAAAGCTAATCAAAAGGTAAAACTAAAAAAGATAGAGTTTTAAATTAAATTTTAGAATCATTTAAAGTGTCAAAAAGAAAAAAAGAATTTTTTCGCCCAGCTATTTTTCCTGCAGTTTTTCCCTCAAAGTTTTAAAAATCGATTTTAAAAAAAATTTTAGGAAAACAAAAATATCAAAACAAAATAAATACAAAACTTAAAATAACACTTTTTTAAACGTTTTTTTTGCCTGTATTCCTTTTTTTAAAGACGAAAGAAAAAGTAGGTAAGAGAGAAACAAGAAGAATAAAAATGAGCCATGGATATTTATGAAAAACCTATTGGGAAGAAAGAAAGAAAGTTCAAGAGAGAAAAAAAAAGTGGGAGAGAAATGAAAAATAGTGGACTGGCGGCAAACAAAAAAGTAACGACATTGACCTTGTTGTTCTAACTTTTTCGTTCAGAAAAAAATTGCATTCGTTTTTTAGGGTATAATAAATTGTATGAAAAGAGACAGAAATTCTCTCTTTTTTGACGTGATTTAAATGAGCAAAGTCTAATTCATTGTACTAAAAAAAATGTTATTTTATGAATTCATTGTTTAAAAAATCAACCAATATTGCAAAAAGTCCAGTTAAAATAAGATGTAAATTTATAAAAAATATGATAAAAAGTTAAGATTCATTAAAAACATGATCGGAGAAATCATTATACCAATTCATTGAACATTTTATTAATTGATTTTTTGAAAACTGTGTACTTTTGGATTACGATCAACAGATAAAAAATGATTAAGTTTAAAAAAATCTTTGATATTTATCTCAAATTTTGTAAACATTTGACTTCCATACTTTCTAACGTTGACAGCCTCTTAAAATGATTTATTTTGTTTATTCAAGTGGTCAACAAATGCGCCCTTATGTACCAATTAAAATAACACGGAAATCTTCTATAGAAGAAGACGATAAACATTAACATTAATAAAAATCATTTATTACCAAAATATTAGCTTTAACATTTGATAATTTTTACGTTTTATTTGTTCTACCAGAAACGCAGTTTTTTTACTTATTTTTTTTCTATGAAAATAGTATTAAACATAAATTGTCATATCATCAACATCCCAGTTTTGTAAATTAATTTACATTTTTTGCAGCGTTTTAAACAAATGTCTCTGAAATAGTTTAATATTTGATTTTTTAAATATTTTTAATTTTGTGTTAGCTTTAAAAATTTTACAACGTTCAACATGAGTAAACTGCAGACAGTTTTGCTACATGATTTGTTGTTTCGACAGTTTTGATAAACGAAAAACAACAATTTTCAACAATAAAATTTAAAGACTGTAAATAACATTTATTGGCAAAGAAACAATTGTTTTTCCAAAATATTAGCGTTTTTTTTCAGTTTACTTTAAAGCTTAAGCCAATATCTGAATCTATTTTCAGTTTATTTGTATTTGTTTTTCAAAGATATAATAAGTGCAATTTGCTCTGAAATAAGCAATGCATATCCCACACATCAATTTTCCATATAAATTCTCATTTTTTGGCGTATTCTATATTCAAATATTTTTTTACCATATTTATTACATTTTTCTATCTGATTTATTAAGTGTTTTTAATTTTATATTTTTTATTTTTTAGTTTTACAAGTTCTTCATAATGTTTAATGTCAGTAAATTGATGACAATTTTGAATATGACAGTTCAAAAAAAATATTAGAATTGGTTTTCTTGAAATTTACTGAAAAAACATTCTTTTTCTCACTTTTCAAATGGAATTTGCTGAATATAGTACAGTTTTTAGAGAACGCATTAAAAATCAAAACTCTTAAAGGCAATGTTAAAAGCTCTTTTCGAAAAAATTATCAGTATAATGATTTATAAATAAAATTTTAATATGCCCTTTTTTATAAAATTTCATTTTCCAACTGCTGGACTCAGTTTTTTTTTCCTAAGATTTTGCTTTCCTTAACAGCAACATACAATTTTTTTAGTAATTTGCATGAAATTTATTCCTTATGTTTCGCAAAAAGGTCATTTTTTCTAAATTCAATAAGTTTTATTTTGATAAAATATGTAACAAAAACGCGACCCTCGCTTTAAGTTTTTTTTGACAATTTTTCCAATATGTGCTTGTTAATTATATTTTACAAAGAGATGAAAGACCGTAATATGAAACTGTTTCATTATACCATTTTAACGTGTGTTGACAGTTTCTCCCATGCCAAAAACAAGCTTTTTCCAAAAAACAGTTAAACAATTTGCATATAAAAAATAGTTTGTATAATTTTTAATTTCTGTCGATTTAAAGCATAGTTCAAAAACTTAAAAAAATTATAATGAATTACTAAAATAAAGCTTTCTTATGCTCCCAGATATTTTCAAAACACCAGTTAAATTTTCTATAAATTAATAACGATTTATCATTTTGCAAATGGTACAGGTTTTAAAAATCTCTGTTTAAAGTTTAATGTGTGAAATTTTAAAGACGCTAAGTAAATAGTTAAAATCAAAATTTTTATGCTTTTAAATCAATTAAAAACCACGTTCAAGAAACCGTTTTTATAACATCATTGTTTCTTCTACATTCAAAAATTTTTGTTTTGAACTATAGTTTTATGACAAAACTCATTGAATAATGCAGTTTTTCCTACGCCAAAACAAGCTTTTTCAAAAATAACGGTTAAAATATTATGCATGTAAAAAACAGTTTGTATAATTTTTAATGTGTGTCAAATTTAAAAAAAACTTTTAAAGAAACACAGTTTAAAAACTTAAAAAAATTTAAAGGAAAAAAATTTTACAATGAATTACTAAAATAAAGCTTTTTTGTGCTCCCAGATATTTGTAAAGGAAAAGTCCAACGAACATTTTTTAAGACGCTTTTTTTTGTTGATCGATCGATCTGACCAATCTGGCAACGCGTTCTTTAAACCCGAAAAATTTTATGTTTTCGCTGCTTTTTTTTGCAGCTAACTTTTATTTACAAATTTGCTAGAATTTTATTCATTGCAATATAATTATTACTTGTTTACTATTAAATCAGTTTTAATTTATTAAAAATGACATCAACAGATGAATCATATTTTACAAAAATGCCAAAACTTTTGCGTTATAGAACTGTAAGTAACTTCTTTTTTGCAGAGATATTTTGTAAATAATCAAAAAAAAATTATAGATTGGTGAAGTAATGACTCATATTCTCCAAGTTGAAAAGAAAAATGTTGGATTTATTTCACAAGAAGTCATTCATGAACTTTTTAAAAAATATACGAATGTTTCTTTTGAAGTAAGTTTCTAGCTGTTCGATTCACATGCTTAGGGCTGTCAAATGGAGATCTCCCATTTTTCGCCGGAAAATTTTCCTATTAAGGACACAAATTTTTTTATTTTTCCGGTTTGTTTTATGTTTATTAATTAGAAAACATAAAAAACCTTAAAAATATCTTAATTAATGTCATACATAACATATTTTTATGGTTGATGGATATATTAAAGAACAATTTTCTTTAATGGATAAAAGTACCCTTTTTGAAAACTCGGGTGATTTGCGGGAGATCTCCCGGGAAAGTCATCCACTTTTTTGATCTTCCGTGCTATTAAATAGCCATACTTTTTGAAAATCTCAGTTTAATTAAAATCTAAAATTTCAAGTTCAACGTTCGATAAAATTTTGGTTTTTAAGTAAAGTAGTTACATACTTTTTAAAATAAAGTGCAGTTTACGTAATCTTTAAAATTCAATTAAGGAACTTATCCGTTATCAAAGCTTTTGCATGCATCATTTCTCAGTTAAACAAAAATTTAAACATAATTTTTACCAAAATCTTTTTTTTCTCATTTTACCAAATTTTTTATTTATTAACTAATATAATTTTTTAGGTTGCCTGTAAAAGTATTGACACAACTCCAAAAGATTTTTTTGATGGCCATTTTTCTAAAACCTTTAAAAATTGTTATCCACATGGCCTTGCTCGACTGGATGTTGTTAATAAACCAATGGAAGGCTTTGGTGACTTTGGTGGCTTTGGTGGTGGCTTACAAATTAAAGATGTTACACCATAATTTATGGCAGTATTTGTATGCATATTTATTGTCAGTTTTTGTTGTTCAAAAATATGAAGCTTTTTGATCATTTTTAAAATGTTTTAATGTTGATAAAATTTGAAAAAAAATTATTTGGTGTCCAAAGGGTTAAATATGCAATTAAAATGAAGGCAGCTTGTTTTTTGGTTTTCAAAAAAATGGGCAAATATTATTGAATTTGAAATGCAATTTTTTATGAAAAAAAGAAAAAGAGACGTGTTTTGAAGCGAGATAAAAAAAGATAGAAACAAAACAGTTCAAAGAGAATAAAAACAGGTTAAATCAAAAATCACTTTTTATTGATTTTACCCAATAAATCAAAAGTGATCTCAGTTTTTCTTACAAACATTAATAAATAATTGGCATAAAAATGCTTGAATAATTCAAAAGTAACATTTTTCCTAAAATATCGATTAAACTGAGTTTCTGACAATGATTACTATTAAAGTTTTAAACAGGATAACACACTAATGTCTTCACAGTTTAAATGTTTTATCAGCATAAAATTTATTGTTATACAATTCTTTTCTTAATATATTTTACACATTATATATGTTACGTCCAGATCTTAAAACCGTCCAGATCACGAAACGGACGTCCAGATCACGAAACGGACGTCCAGATAATAAAACCATAGAGAATAACAAAATTTATTTATAATATGAAAAAAAGACACAAAAATTATAAATTATTGATTGGTAAATGAATCAAAGTGCCTAAAAATATGAAAACTTTTATAGTTCATTACTGTATTTTACAATTCTCAGGGAACTTATTGGAATATTTGTACAGTGTTGCCAAAGTTGTGAACTAAAAAAGAATAAAGTAAAAAAAGGGATTACTGTAAAACCAATTATTAGTGCTGATTTCAATAAACGATGTCAAATGGATTTAATTGATTTACAATCAAAACCTTCTACAATTGGAACAATTATAAAATCATATGGCGGTGAACTTATTCATGGAAAAGCTCGTCATTCTCAAAGCCAAGGATCAATTGAACGTGCAAATCGAGATGTTCAAAATATTTTAACGATTTTAATGCGTCGAAAAAATTCCCCACATTGGGCTGAATTACTTCCAGAAGTTCAATTGATGAAAAATTCAAGATATCATAATGGTATTAAAAAGACTCCTTATAAAGCATTGTTTGGACGTGATTCGGTTTATGAGGATGATAATGTTGAAGAAGAACTTAAAAAGCTTGAAGCAGATGAAGAAAGTGAAGAAGAAGAAAAGAAAGAAGAATCAAATGGTGAAGAAGAAGAAAAGAAAGAAGAATCAGAAAGTGAAGAAGAAGAAAAGAAAGAAGAATCAAATGGTGAAGAAGAAGAAAAGAAAGAAGAATCAGAAAGTGAAGAAGATGAATCAGAACAACAACAACAACATAAAATGAGAGAAGACAAAATCAAAAAAGCAAGATTAGCAGTTGCAGAAGCACTAAACAATATACTTTTAATATTTCCATGTGCAATTTTTGTTTCTTTTGCGCTTTTTGAAATACCAAATTCTGCTAACATTGGTTGTTTAATGTTTTCTATAATGTCTTGTCACAGTTTAGCTGATTTCTTCATTATTCTATCTTTAGTAGCGCCATACAGAAAATTTCTTAAATTAAAATTTATGGAAATTATCCATTGTAAGAAAAATGTTTCTGTTGGAGTTTTGGTTGTTGCAAATGGAAGAGTATGAAAATAAAAAGTCAAAATCTAAATTTTTTAAAATTGGTCAAAAATTATGTCTCAAAATTTGCAACATTTTTACCGTTGTAACACTTAAAAAATTACCATATGCTTTTTCAGTGTTAATAATTACGTGTCGTTGTTATTTGAATAAAAAAATAAATCGTGAATCTTTTATGCAAAAAATATACAATGCCGAAGATTCAATAAAGCCAATTGACGGAAAAGTTTTATGAAAAATAGTAAAACTCCAAAACGTAAATCATTTTGAAAGTTATATCTTTTTTTAAAAAATTGAAGAAAAAAAATAGAATTTAAATATAAGCTTTTATAAAAAATATAGAGCTCATTTTCGCTCCCATTTTGGCATAAGTGTTTAACGGAATTCCGTTTAAAAATTTTTAGGTAACACGTAATCTTTTTTGAGTAATCCCCAACCTGCACTTTTCCCAACCTGCACTACCCCAACCTGCACT
>CABFKP010036151.1:0-15160 GCA_901779475.1 Panagrolaimus davidi
AAGGATAAAACAGGCTTATAAAAGCCATTATTATTTTCAATCAAAAAAATAGGTTCATCTCCATTCCAATTTCCATATTTGCCAGATAAGCGACCATTTAAGAAAATTCCAATTCGACATTTCAACCATGCACAAATAAATGTAAAATGAGCATTTGTAAGTTCATTGCATTTATGAAGTTTTTTGAATTCTTCAGAAGATTCATCAACTTTTGAAAAATCGATTCCATCAATGATACCTAAAAATAATGTTGTACTTAAAACAAAATTTAAAAAAATGAACTTGCCAAAAGTCTTAAAATTATTGCAAATATAAAGTTGAGTTTTTGCTTTAATACCATAATTATGTTTTTCTTCACCAGTAAAAAAAAGTGAAAGACACTTGAAGAATGAATCAGTAGAAGATAAAATTTCGAAAGTTGTTCCAGGAGATGCAGTCGCAGGGATATTAGTATATTTAATTTTGCGTAAAAAACCATATGCGTCACGAGTAAACGGAATTTTAAGAGTACCAAGAGTTGATTTAATAAAAGCTTCTAACTGAAATAATTGAGGAACAGTATTAACAATATGTTCTTGAAAAACTGTTGGTTGAACTTCTTTTCCATTTTGGCGAATGTCATTTTGTGGTTCAGATTCAGCAGCATCTGTTTCATCATCATCCAATGTTACAATTTCTGGTTCACCTTTTATTTCTTTTTTAATTTCAGGAATTTCTTTAATATCTTCGATTTCATTTCCAGAGACAACATTTTCAACAACAAGATTTCCCGATTCTTGATTTCCTTCTCTTTCTTCACGATGGTTCACAGTTTGAGGTCTACCTTGAGTATTATTTAATTCATTCAAAGTATTAATTTGTAAAATTACTGGTTCACTCATTTCTTCTTCAACATTTGTGCCGTCAAAAGGTTCTTGATCATTATCAAATTCATTTTGAATATTTTCATTTGAAACATTTTCATCTTGCATTTGAGGTTCCATTTTTGACTTTTTTGCTGGAGGTCCTTCATTATCATCATCCATTTGATCGCTTTCAACATCAGAACCATCAATGCCATCACTATCATCATCACCAGATGATTCACCTACTTCAATATCCACATCACTATCATCATCACCAGATGATTCACCTTCTTCAATATCCACATCACTATCATCATCACCAGATGATTCACCTTCTTCAATATCCACATCACTATCATCATCACCAGATGATTCACCTTCTTCAATATCCATTTCAATATCTTCAAAAATTCCTTGGAGCAACTGCTTTGTTCTCTGACTGAGACTATCATAACCAAGAAACCTAAAAAGAATGAATTAGTAAAAATGATCAAAATATTTTAGATCGAAAAAGTGCTTACTTTTTTATATCCATTTCACTCTTTTCACAATATTTGAAACATTTTGAATGATAAATATCGCCATGAAATTTAATCTGAAGTTCATCTTGTTTAACTGTATATGGAAAAGGAAATTTAGATGGTTGACCATTTGCAGCAAGACAATCAGGTAATGTACAATAATCATCTCTTTTTGCTTTTTCAATTAAAGGAATATCAAAATCACTAAAAAAACGTGAAATATTAATGACAAAACGACATGAAAGCTTACTTGGATTTTTTATAAAGCTTTCGAAGACGTAATTTTTGAGAATAGCTTAATTTATGATAATTTCCAATTCTGTAAATATTAACACATATAAGTTGTAAGATTATAACAATAATTTTACTTACTCTTCACCATCCTTATTGACTTTACCCATTGCAGCAAAACATTCAGGATGATAAGTTTTAGTTTGATAACGAATTCGGAGACCTTTAATATTATATCCAATATTTGAATGACATTTTGAACATTCTGGAGCTGCACAGAGATATTTTTCATCTATAGAGCATGCAGTTTCGGCTATCGGAAGTAAGTAAAAACTAAAAATAAATGTCTTTAACAAAAAATAGCACGAAAAAACCTACGCGTTATCCTTTTTGTAAAGTTCATCAAGAAGTTTCTTTTTACGTTCTGAAAGAGAATCATATCCATCAATTCTGAAAAATAAACCCATGTAATTTATTAAAAGCTGCTAAAAAAACAAAAACTAACTCATTAGAATAACAATTAACTTTTCCAGTTTTTGCTAAACATTCAGGATGATAGTCATTATTTTGAAAGAGAAGTCCAAATTTTCCAACACCTGAACCACGACGAGAATGAAAACAACATTCTTCAGCAGCACAATTAACATCACTAGTTTTTAAAACAGAAGGGATAAAACAACGAGTTTTACGTTCTAAAACAATGATAATACCATTTAAGAATAAAGAAATAAACAAACCTTTTGCTAAAACAAGATGTTTACGAAGTTTAGACAAATCAGCTTCAGATATTCGAAGATTAAATCCACCAATAAAGTCAATGCCTTCAAGCGAAATTTTTGGTCTTTCAAATTCAAAATCTTCATCATATTCATCCATATGTGAACCAAAAATATTCATAGATGAACGAAAAAATTTTTTTTTGGTAATTTTTTTATCACGTAAAACATCATAAACATTGAAGAAGCAATTAAAATGATAAAATTTTTGATAAACAACTTCCAAATGTTCCTATAAAAAATTATGTTGATAATATCGTTTATACATCGAAGCAGCAATGGCATCCTTATTGTTGCTGACAGAGCCAAGCAATCGTCGGCAATCATAACTGTTTGCACTAGTAAGTATCAAATCTCTTGGGAAGTGATAAGATGTATTCTGGAAATACTTAAAATAACAAACGATTGTCCAGCTCTGACTGCCGCATATGGTTATTAAACTATAACCATAGACCATCCCCCAAATGATACTGAGCACATATTCGGCTTACAAAAAAACCGGGAGAAAAAAATAACTTACAGCTGGAATTATCTCTTGGCAACGATCACAATCTACACGTTTTGGAGCGTTTTGAAATAAGATATAATTGTCAGTCATAGTTTATTAAAGCTAAAAATATAATGTTTTAAAGTATAAAAGTAAAAAGTACAGTTGAAAGTTACACAAAAAAACGTCAATAAAACACGAATTTGGCACACGTTATAACTTCTTTTTTCTTAAATATAACAAATTAATTCATTCTTAAATATTTCACTATTCGTCTAAACCTTTAAAGGATATGTACTTTAAGGTTTATCGCCGGGTCATACTTAAAGGCATAAAAAACCTAACAAAAAAGAAACGTTTTTTACGAAACCGACAACTATGATAACATTAAGGCTTAGGTACGCTTATTATATAGCGTTAATAAACGCACGGAACTCCGGAAAAAATATAAGGAGCGATTTCCCTTCAAAATAATACATAAAAAATATTGTTATAACTTTAACAGAACTATTTTAGCGAGAATTTAATTAAATCGCCCAAGAAAATGTGGATAGCTGCAAACATCTTTTAGATTTATATGTTGATAAACAAGTAACATTAAGATAACCCAAAGCGTAAAAAACTATGCAAATAGAGAAAAAAACAATAAACTTCTTTAACACAAAATGACACGCAAAAAACACAAAACATGACAAAAAGAAAAAAAAATCAAAAATAACTGAGCGTTTTTTTCTTGCCATTTTTTTTCTCTTTTTTGAAAGAATGACGGTTCCTAAACAACTCTTACAAAAAAGAAAACCTATTTTGGCGGCATGCAACAATTCGTGTTGAGACTTTTGATGCTGCTGAAGTTTAAATTTTTTTTTTAAAAATATTTTTTCGATTCTAACAAATAACTGAAATTTTTGGAAGCTTTCCGACTAATAAAAAGCTGATACAGTCGAACCTCGCCTTTCATTGGACTACAAAAGAAAGATGTAAAATCGAGGTTCGACTGTAATTAATTATTCTCAAATCAAATTTCTTTGGATATAAATGCTAGAATATACGGTAATACATAAACTATTTTTTAAACTAATTATATCGTTTTAAAATTTTATTTTACATTTGGAGTTGATGTACAACATTGAAAAATCTTAAAATCCAAAAATAATCTTTTAATAATAGGGAAAAAATTTTTTCGATTTTTGGTTGACGACGGAAGCAATTGGAATTTATATAGATATCCTCATATTTTGTAAAAGCACTAATTTTATCAGTACAGCAAACATAATATGTGAAAGGAGAAATATGGCAAAATTGTAAAATGATAATATAAATTGCAATATGTTACAAATCAAAGAGATTTAAAAACAATTCTGACAAATGCTTCATCTACACTTCAACGAATTCAACATTTAATAAACTTAAAGCCGTCGCATTAAATACATCTCTTTTTTTTCTAATGTGATGATAACATTTGCAGTACATTGTGTGTGTTGACTAGGGTTGCCGTCCCCCCCCCCCCCCNCCGTCCCCCCCCCCGAAAATCGAAAAAATTGGGGACGGGGACGTCCCAGAAATGGCAAAAATTTTCGGGGACGGGGAAACGGGGATCCCCGAAAATCAAAAATCCTTCGGGGACAGGGAGAGAAAAAATTTGAATATTTCTAATTTTAAAGATTCAAAAGTGGTAAAAATCGTTTATTATGTACAGTAATCATTAAGAGAGCCCTAGTTTGATAACTTTTTAGTGATTTTTCCTTTATTATTGAAACTTTAATTTTTTCGGGGATGACAATTTTTCAGGGACGGGGAAACGGGGATCCCCGAAATGCAAAATCTTTTGGGGACGGGGAAAACAGGGATTCCCGTTCGGGGATCCCCTCGGGGAAATCGGGGAAACGGGGTGGGGAGTACGGCAACCCTAGTGTTGACATTGGTGAAATTATAAAAAGCGGAATTCCATCATTACATAAAAACTTTTTTGAAGTAATCTCTTGATTGTTCCGGGAACATGTTATGGTATAAAAACCCCCACTTAAAATTTCATAGTCTACCATCTTTTTTGAATTGTTTGTAAAAAAAAGCTTTTTATCGTTTGTTTTAAAAAAAACATTTTTATCAAATGCTTTTCAATGATATTTTAATTGATGAGTAATTTTACATTTTCGTGAAATTCTATGACGAAGTTCGTGACACAAAACGCTGCCGCTGCTTTCTATTATTTCATAGTTGAAGTGTCTTTGAATATTTTGATGTATCAGAGAATTGTAAGAAATTAAAAAACAAAATTTACACCTTTTACACAGTTATATCGATCGGTAGATCAAAACAAATTTTTGCTATATTTTATCCAGAACATTGGGAAGTTATTGATCAATAAATTGTAAAAATATTTCGTATTTGCACATTCGTGCTTTATTTTTTATATTCCAACTGTAAAACTTTTTTTAAAAAACATTTTTTATTCAATAAAATGCAGTAAAAACAGACATAAGAATAAAAGTAGTGTAATGAGTTTATATTAGTATCTTAGTACTAATAAGAACATTTTGTAAATCCTGATGACATATTATTTATCTTTTAAAAAGTATACAAAATGAAAATATCTCTCTAATAAAATTTATAACTGAGTTGAAGAGGAAATGGATGTTTTTACTCTATTTTTTTGAAACACCGAGATGGCACTTTACGGAAAGATAACGGAGGAGTTTTGACATTTTTTGTTTTCTTTATTTATTTGAAAATTCAATGATAATAAAAAAACAAAAAACGGAGGATTAACACTTTTTTACAATAATAACTTGCAAAATTTAATGATAAAATCAAGATACAATTTTTTGTGAGAATTCTCTCTAAAAAAAGCTGTGAATATTGTTTGTTGAATCAAACATAAAAAATATTAAATAAAAAATGAATAAAATATAAATTTATCTTTTACATAATCTTCTTTTCTTCTTTTTTTTCTTCATTGAATTTCTTGTTCAAAGCTTTCAATTCCCGATAAGATTTGTTTGATTGATCATTAAACATTAAAAACAATGTAAGCGGCGAATATTCTGTTAATCCGATTTTAAGTATTTTATCAACGTAATTTTCCAATTGATTCATATATTTTTTAGAAAGATATGCGTCGAATGCTAAGTGATATTGGACATGTGGTTTTTTCTAAAAAAAATAGTAACAAAAATTTAGAAAACATTAAGCTCACTTCAAAAAGTTGTGCAAAACTTTCAAGTTCAAACGTTTCATTTGCAAAAAGTGTTAACGATTACAATTTAGAAGAAATATATTTGCATACTTCATTAATGCATTTTATTGAAGGAATTGGATTCCATCTAAAAAAGGTCATAAAAATTTTAACGAGTAAGAACAGCCACGAAATTTGGCACAAATGTTGTAGCCGCAAAAATTTCAGCCGCAAAATTGGGGCCGGAAAATCGGCACAGCCGTATACTTACAGAATAAACTCTTTTACATATGGGATACATGAAAGTAAATCTTCAAAATATATGAATACACCTGGATCAAATCTGACATACGTTTGTGAAATTTCAGCTTTTTCCAATTTCTTGGAAGACGTTAAAATTTTAAATTCATTTAAAGTAAGGTACTGAAAAGACATGATTAAAAAAGTTATATCATTTGCAACAATATTTGGGAATTTGGGTAATTTGCTTGTAAGCAATCCATAAAATGCAAATGTTCCAGTTATCCAAATTTTTTTCGAAGCAAAATTTATGGCATTTTCTTTGTTGTATTTTTCGTCTAACATCTCATAAATTACATAATCCCGAGAATAATCCATTCGAGTGATAACCAAATAAGGAAATTTTTTGTGACAAAAATATTTGTTGAATTGCATCAATTTTAAAGCTGTCATTGGTTTAGCATTTTGTTTCATCCATCGTAAAATGTCAGTTGGAAAATCACATTCATGAGTTGGCGGTGGAATAAATGACAAAGCTCCAAAAGACAAAATTCTTTTCGTATTCATTGTTAACAAAAAAAATGTTAAAAAATAAGAAGATTTTTTTGTTCCATTACATAAATGAGATTTCAAGAAAAACACTTGTTTTGTGAGAAAAAGTTTAGAGATAAAAAATGAAGTGTTTTTTTTTCTGCGATGGAAAAAATTTATCTCAAAGTTTCCTTTTGAAATTAACAATCGATAGTGATCATTAATGGCACATATAAAAAAAGATATAGAATAAAAGTGTCGTGCAAAAATTTTAATAATTTAAAAACAAATGATGTATTTGAGGCTGAAATAATTTTTAATTTATTAATGATGTTGCAAAAAATTAACAGCACTTTAAGAATTATTTTTTCTTTTTGCCATATAAGACGCCTAAACGAATTGTGATTTTTAATTTGAGTACTCTACTCTTTTTTTAAAACTTTGACCTAAATCAATTTTTCATGTAAAATGCGAAAAATCTCTGAACAAAAATTTTGGTAAAAATCGTTTTGCCTGTTTAAGAAATCGAGCCTAAAAAAATCATTTTTGACGGCCAGAGCCAAGTTTACTGTTGTCCAAAAAATGAAAAAAAGCTTAATTTAAAACATAAATTTTAAAAAAACAATGTTTTTGATTTTTTTCAGAAATAGTCTCACTTTTAAGGCTACATTGATGTTAAATGAATGTTTTTCTGTTTTTAAAAAATAAAGAATTCAACTTTAAGTTTATTTGATAAATTTGTCATACGTTCAAATTGAATTTCATCTGTACTTTTTTCATTAACTTTCACTTTATCCTTCTTTTTTCGAGTAACATCGGTTTTTCTTTTTGTTCCTCTTTTTGGTGTTTCAGTTTCAACTACTAATGTTGTCGTATTTGCAGAAGGAGATGGTGTACAAGGCAAAGATGAGGATGGTGATTGTTGACTATACGACGTTGATGGAGGAGAAGGTTTTTTTAACAACATATATGCTATATATGTTGTTAAAAAAAGCAGCGTTCGAATAACCTTTACAATAAATTTGCAATAAAAAAATAAAATATTCTAATAAATCAAACTATCGTCACTAAAAAATAAACCATCGAATATTTTCATCATTTTTTACAACCCACATTTGTGTTTTTCTCTTTTTTGGATATGGATAAGCACAAAATAGGAAAAAAGCTTTCTTAAAAATTTTTTTGCTTTTTATCTGCTAATAGAAACGCTCAACAGTTTGGGCTCTGTTTTTTCATCATTTTATTACAACCTAAATTTGCGGTTTTTTTTGGATATTGCCGACAAAAATAGGAAAAAAAGCTTTCTTAAATAAGTTTTTGCGTTTGGTCTGCCAATACAAACGCTCAGTGGACGAAAAATAATAGTTCTTTTTTTTAGTTTCAATATTTTATATTTTATCACAGGTGTTACAATAATAACAATAAAACAAAAAATGTATTAATGAATTTCGTAATATACCATTTTTTAGAAAGAATAATTTTTATTTGTGCGTTATTTAATTTTTAAAAAACATAAATTTTCACCACTAATAAAAATATTTGTAAAAGCTTGTTGTCGATCAAATTCCTTTATTTTTAAGCGCCTTTAACTTTGTCAGTTGAATTTTTGCCATTCTAATTTATATTTTGAAAATCCATGTTTTTTTATACGAATCACGACATTTTTATTATTATAAAAAATATTTATAAATATAGTTCAAAATTTGAATTTACATTATCGTATTATTTTTCTGTTCAAAATTGAAAAGCATTGATAAACTTTTTATTATCGCGTGCACGTCCTTCGATAAAAAATTTCTTTTTTATTCGTTTGTATGATCTACGACAATTTTTTAAATAATTAATGGATTGACCATCATCAATCTGTTACGAAATTAAGGAATGTGCTTTCGTATTAAATGCACATGTTACAGAAAATTGATTTTTATGAAAAAATAGATATAAAAAATTAAAACAAGTGCTTTCAAATTTGTTCAAAAATAGAATGATAGTTTTGTGAAAAAAAATCAAATAGTTTGGTGAAAAAAATAACGACAATATTTTGAAAAAAATGCGTTTACGATTTCGCAAGTTTCTTCGGTGTTTTTTTTATTATAAAAAACGAAAAAAAACGCAAACGAGCATTAGTGTGTTTCGAACCGATTCTAATTTCTTCTATCTTTGACGCAAAATATTTTGTGATTTCATCTATCTGAACTTTGAGCGATTTCTTTAATCTTTAAAAAAATCGACACTGCTTTTTTTCTATTTCGGCAATGTCTTCCATTTTAAAAAGCTGTTAAAAGCAAACATATTTTCGTAAAAAAATTGTTTTAATAGTTGGTTATGAACTTTAAAAAGTTGAAACTTAACTTTAAAACAAGAATTTTTTTTTCACTAACGTGAAAAAAAAATTCACGTTAGTGAAAGGTATCACAATGTGAAACTCAAAACGCAGAATATGATAATCAATTCTAACAAAAGTAAAAATATAACAAGAAAGAAAATTTATGAAAAGAATAAAGCATGAAAAAATAACAAAGTTACAAAACATTTTGCAAAAAAAAATTAATTCAAGGATAAAACAGGATTATAAAAGCCATTTTTAATTTCAATCAAAAAGATTGGATGATTTTCATTCCAATTTCCATATTTGTTACCATTTGATAAAATCATAAATCGACATTTCAACCATGCAGAAATGAATGTAAAATGAACATTTGTAAGTTCGTTGCATTCATGAAGTTTTCGAAATTCTCGAGAAGATTTTTTAAGTTTTGAAAAATCGATTCCATCAATGATTCCTAAAAAGAATAGATTACTGTAACCACCTTAACCAAATTATATAAAAAAAGCTTACCAAAAGTTTTTGAATTATTGTAAAAGTATGCTTGAATTCCCATTTTAATATCAGAGAAATGTTCTTCTTTGCCAGTAAAATAGAGTGAAAGACATTTGAAGAATGAATCAGTGGAAGATGAAATTGGAAAAGTTGTACAAAGTGTTGCATTTGCTGGGATTTTAGTATATTAAAGATTGCCATAAAAAGTATAAACTTCATTAGTAAGTTCAATATCAAATTTTCCAAGTGTAGATCTAAGGAAATCTCCAGTAGGTACATCAAAATTATATGATTCAGCTACAGATTCTTGTTTAATTTCTGGTTGAACCTCATTTGTTTCAACATGGACAGCATTTTCGACTTCATCATCATCCAATGTTAGAATTTCTGGTTCACCTTTGACTTCTTTTTTAATTTCAGGAATTTCTTTAATATCTTCCATTACATTTCCAGAGACAACATTTTCAACAACAAGAATTCCCGATTCTTGATTTCCTTCTCTTTCTTCACGATCATTAACAGTTTGAGTATTATTCAATTCATTCAAAGTATTCATTTGTAAAATAATTGGATCACTCATTTCTTCTTTAACATTTGTGCCATCAAAAGGTTCTTGACCATCATCAAATTCATTTTGAATATTATCATTTGAAACATTTTCATCTTGCATTTGAGGTTCCATTTTTGACTTTTTTGCTGTAGGTCCATCAACATCACCAGATTCACTTTCATCAATATCTTCCAAATTTTTTTCGAGCAACAGCTTTGTTCTACGACGGAGACTGTCATAACCAAGAAAACTAAAAAGAAAGAATTAGTAAAAATTAATCAAAATATTTTAGATTGAAAAAGCGCGTACTCTTTTATATCCATATTAACTTTATGAGAAGATTTGAAACATTTTGGATGGTAAATATCGCCATGAAATTTAATTTGAAGATCACCTTTTCTAATTGTATATGAAATATAAGATGGTCGACCATTTTCAGCAGGACAATCAGCTAATGCACAATTATCACTTCTTTTTGCTTTTTCAATTGAAGGAATATCAAAATCACTAAAAAATATGGAACATTACACACAAAAAGACATGAAAGCTCACTGGGATTTTTTAAAAAGTTCATCAAGAAGTTTCTTTTTATCATCTGAAAGAGAATCATATCCATCAATTCTGAAAAATAAACCCATGCAGTTAATTAAAAGCCGCTAAAAAAAACTAACTCATTAGAATCACAATTAACTTTTCCAGTTTTTGATATACATTCAGGATGAAATTCATTGTTTTGATAAACAACTTCCAAATGTCCCTATAAAAAATTACTTTGATCATATCGTTTATACATTTAAGCATAATGATATCCTTATTGATGCTGGCAGAGCCATGCAATCTTCGGCTATCATAAGAGAAAAGAAAATAACTTACAGCTGGAATTATCTTTTGACAAGCATTACAATCTCCACGTTTTGAAGCATTTTGAAATAAGATATAATTGTCAGTCATGTTTTATTATCGCTAAAAATATATTGTGATAAAGTAAAAAGTACAGTTGAAAGTTATACAAAAAAATGTGAATAAAACACGAATTTGGCAAAAGTTATGACTTCTTTTTTCTGAAATATAACAAAGTAATTCATTCTTAAATATTTAACTATTCGTCTAGAAGACATGTACATTAAGGTATATCTCTGGGTCAAACTTTTACGGAATAAATGTTAAAAAGTCTAACAAAAAATCACCGTTTTTAACAAAAGCAACAACTAGGGTAACCTTAGGGTTTATAGGTGCTTTAATCAACGCTTAACCCAGTCATAAGCGTTAATTAACGCCCGAAACTCGAGAAAAAACACCAAGTGCGATTTATTTTTATTCACAAAAATATTATTATAACATTAGTAGAGAATTTGCAACTTAGCTAAAGCTTCTGAGAAAAAATATATAGCTGCCAACATATGTTACATTTATGGTGCATTGGCAATTCGCGGAAAATAAACTTGTGGATATTTTGCCAAGCTTGGCGCCCAAAATAAATTTTTGAAAAACAGTTTGTTTGCAAGTTTGCAAAGTAAATGATTTTTGTTTGTTCTATTTAATTTTTTTTATTACAAAAATATTTATTATTATAAATGGTAAAGTTATAAAAAGGAAGAACATGATATAATAAGTGAAAGAACTATTTGTACTATATTATTATTAAAATATTACTCGTATTTACATATAAACTGTACAATTGGCTCAAAATGATTATTATTAATATAAAGTAAAAACAATGTAGGAGCTCCTTGNAACTTTCAAAAATGTTTGTATCTACAACTTTACTAAATTCTTTTAAATATTGTTTTCGAACTTTTAACAAGTTGAAAGTTTTTACATATCTTTAAGACAAAATCTCAGCGTTCACACATTAATGAACGGTATTACCATCTGAAACTCAAAAAGTACCAGCACCGATTGATCCGTGAAATATCGGATCTGATAAACGCATTGCAATACAAAGGTAAAAATATAACAAGAAAGAAAATTTATGAAAAGAATAAAGCATGAAAAAATAATAAAGTTACAAAGCATTTTGCAAAAAAATTTAATTCAATGATAAAACAGGCTTATAGAATCCATTTTCATTTTCGATCAAAAAGATTGGATGCTTTTCATTCCAATTTCCATATTTTTCAGATAAGCAACCATTTGAGAAAATTCCAATTCGACAATTAAACCATAAACAAATGAATGTAAAATGAACATTTGTAAGTTCATTGCATTCAAAGAATTTTTGAAATTCTGGAGAAGATTTTTCAAGTTTTGAAAAATCGATTCCATCAATGATTCCTAAAAAGAATAGATTACTGTAAATACTTTAAGAAAACTATTCAAAGAAAGCTTACCAAAAGTTTTTGAATTACTGTAAAAGTATGCTTGAATTCCCATTTTAATATTAGAGAAATGTTCTTCTTTGCCAGTAAAATAGAGTGAAAGACATTTGAAGAATGAATCAGTAGAAGATGAAATTGGAAAAGTTGTACCGAGTGTTGCAGTTGTTGAGATTTTAGTATATTTAAATTCCTTATAAAAACCATAAACTTCATTACTAAGTTCAATATCAAATTTTCCAAGTGTTGATCTAAGAAAATCTCCAGAAGGTGCATCAAAATTATATGATTCAGCTTCTTTTTTAATTTCAGGAATTTCTTTAATATCTTTGTCATCAACTTCTTCAGCAGCACGATCTCCCGATTCTTGATTTTCTTCTCTTTCAATTTGAGGTCCAACTCCAGCATTATATGATTCATTCAAAGTATTAATTTCTAAAATAATTGGTTCACTCATTTCTTCTTTAACATTTGTGCCACCAAAAGGTTTTTGATCATTATCAAATTCATTTTGAATAATTTCATTTGAAACATTTCCATCTTGCATTTGAGGTTCCATTTTTGGCTTTTTTGCTGGAGGTCCTTCAACATCATTGTCATCATCCATTTGATCGCTTTCAAAATCAGAACTATCACTGCCATCACTATCATTATCATCATCAAATGATTCACCTTCTTCAATATCCATTTCAATATCTTCAAAATTTTCTTCGAGCAACTGCTTTGTTCTCTGATTGAGTTTGACATAACCAAGAAAACTAAAAGAATGGATTAGTAAAAATTAATCAAAATATTTCAGATTAAAAGAGCGCTTACTTTTTTACATCCAAATTAACTTTTTGAGTAGATTTAAAACAGCTTGGATGATAAATATCGCCATGAAATTTAATTTGAAGTTCCCCTGGTTTAATTGTATATGGCCATGGAAATTTAGATGGTCGACCACTTGCAGCAGGACAATCAGCCAATGTACAGTAGTCATCTCTTTTTGCTTCTTCAATTAAAGGAATATCAAAATCACTAAAAAAATGTGAAACATTAAGGACAAAAAGACATGAAAGCTTACTTGGATTTTTTAAAAAGAGTTCGAAGACGTCCTTTTAGAGAATTGCCTAACGTATGATAATATTCAGTTCTGAAAATATTAATAAATAAAAGTTGAAAGATTATAATAATAATTTTACTTACTCTTCACCATCAATATTAACCTTTCCCATTGAAGCTAAACATTCAGGATGATAAGTTTTAGTTTGATAACGAATTCGAAGGCCTTCAATTTTATATCCATTTTCTGGATGGCATTCTGTAGCTGCACAAAAATATATTTCATCTATAAAAGATGTAGTTTCGGCTTTAGGAAGTAAGTAAGAACTAAAAATAAATGTCTTTAACAAAAAGTAGCAAGAAAAAACCTACGCGTTATCCTTTTTGTAAAGTTCATCAAGAAGTTTTTTGTCATCTTCAGAAAGAGAATCATAATCCCGAATTCTAAAAAAAGACGAATAATATATATACAACAAAATTGTTCCAAACATACTCTTTAGCATCAACATTAACCTTTCCAGTTTTTAATAAACATATGGGATGATAATTATTGCTAAGAAATGAAATTCCAAGCTGTTCACCACCAACAACAGAATTTGAACGAGCAAAAATACAATCATGACAATTTAAATTTGCCGTTTTAGAAGCCCATGGAATATAAGTTTCAGTTTTATGTTCTGAAAAAGTAATATAAAATCAAAATTTACTAACGAATATAAGAGAAACCAACCTTTTGCTAATGCAAATTGTTCACGAATTTTTGTTAGTTCTGTAAGAGTAATTTCAAGTTGGGATTCATCAGGATGTTTATCATATTTTTCAAGTGAAACAGTACGTCGTCTATTATTAATGGGGCTTCGTTTCAACCAAATCATAATTTCACTTTTTCGAAACTCATCAACAGCTCTTTGTTTGAAAAAACAATCAAAATGATGCCATTTTTGTTGATAAAAGCTTACGAAAGCTCCCTGTAAAATTACGTATAGTAAATTAACAATATTATAATAAAGTTTTAAACATACAACTCGAATCTTTTCACCACATTCATTGCATTCATAGAATTTTCGAACATATTGAAAACGAACATACATGTTTGCAAAGATTTATCAAAGCTAAAAATGTTTTAAAATTAAAATAAAACGATACAAAGAAAAAAATAGCAACAAGCGCAAAAAAGATTTATTCAAAATGCTCATGAATCCAGAATACATTGATAATGATTAACGATCGTATTAACTGAAAAATAAAGATGTTCATGGAAAAGAATTCATTCGTATTTTATAAAACAGTAATATAAAAGTCAACAACTATCTTAAAATTTTCTTCAGAGAGCTCTCTAATGAGTAAAAAGGAAGTAAAAGAGGGAAACATTTAAGTTAAATGATTTAATGTAAAAAAACGTATTTTATTAAGACGCACTCTGGCTGTCAGTCAAAAAAATCCAAAAGACCGCGGCACACAAAAAAAATAGATTTGGCTGAAATTTGGTGTATAGGTAAAACAACCATGGAGAAAATGATTGGCTTTGCTGTTTTTGTCTAAAAAAATTTCTTACTGTAGTTACAGGAGATTCAAGGTTACGGTAGCGGTTTTTTCAAAAAATCGCCAAAAATCAGGAAAAAATTTT
>CABFKP010036161.1:0-15148 GCA_901779475.1 Panagrolaimus davidi
TTTTCTTTTTGTCCGTTTTTTTATTTTTTATTTTTTTTATCCGTTTTCTTTTTGTCTTTATTTTTTTTGTCCTAGCGCCAAAAAAGTGTTGCAAATGCGTTTTTATTCTTTCCCTTTTTTTATTTAAAAAAAAGATATCAAATTTATGTCGGATGTTTTTTCTTTGAATAAATTTTATATATTTTTTACGAAATTGTAATTCATAAAGCTTTTTTTACAAGAACAACATGAAAGTAGAAAAAATAGTTTTAACCTAAAAATTCATGATTGAAAATTTTCCCATTATTAAAAATAGAATTTGCTAATATTTTTCATTCATATGTATTAAAAATTTATATTTTTTATAAAGCTTTGGATATTCGAGACACTCATTTACTATAATAAAAAAAAACGACTTTCTTTTAAAATAAATACATTCAAATCCATTCGTTTAATACTGTCATAGATTTTCATACTTAATTCTAAGTTAAAAATTCTTTAATTATCCGCTTATTTTAATGAAAGGAACAACTTGTTTTTAAAAAAGATTTCGAAAACACTAAAAACTCGCATTCAACAATAAAGCCATGTGAGAATTTTGAAAATACTAAATTTTAAAAAACGATGTTTTATATGTTCCAATAAATATATTAATGTTTTAGAAAATCACAAAATTACAACGAAATAAGACAAACAAAAATTCATCGAATGTCGATTTTGCAGAGCTTCATTTTTACTATTAAAAAAATGTCAACCTTTTCGCCTTGCAAAAGAAAGAAAAACTATTTTTTTTGCTTTTTTTTATATCGATATTTTCGTTCTGTTTCGTTTTAATGTTTTACACTGTATTATTGATCACGAAAAAACTGATGCTTTTGGTTTTCGTCGGAGTTGTAATTTTTCTGAATGCAATACAAACATTTTTAAAAGCTTTATGTCATTTTTTTTGATTAAAAGTGTTATTCTACTATAAAAAAAGAATAACACTTTTAATCAAAAGCGAACAAAATTAGTAAAGTCAAACGATGCAAAAAAAACACCGAACAAAATTAATCGAATGTCACGTCTGAACTGAAAGGAAATTTTGCTTTTCTTAACTGCCGAGCCGTTAACTGCCCGCTGCGTGTCTCAGTTGGTCGCGCGCCAGGTTGCGACACAAAATGAACGAAAAGGTTCGATTCCTCTTCGTGACAAAAAAAAATTCATTTGCATTAATTTTAATTTAAAAAAACATTAATTTAATACAGTAAAAAAATTATTAATTGTGGTAAAAAAATGTATCAAAAATTCGTTATTATTAATGCAAAAAGAAGTGCAGGAAAATTAATATTCGGATTTGTTTATGCGATTGATTTTTTTGCTTAAAAAAAGGCAAAACTGAATTTTTTTGTCCAGTGTCTGCTAAGCAAATGAATAAGCTGTTTGTTTTTCTTGAATACGTGTATGTCGACAGCAGCAAAAAAGGAGTAATTTTTATTTGGATAATTTACAAAATAACTGTGTTTCATCTTTATATTTTTTACAATCTACATTATTAAAATAATAATTATAATTTATGCTCCATTTCATGAAAAGAGAATACTTTTTTGGACAAAAATATTACGAATCCCTTCAAATCCTACATCAAGCACACGCCATCCACGTAAAAGACAATGCATTTCTATAAATGCACAAATTTAATTTAAATGGTTTATTAACAATAATGATGAAAAAACAATTTTTAATAATAATAAATAGAAAATAATGTTTTTTCTCTTAAGAGATGAAAAAAATTGCTTTCTTATAACAAAAGTCTTATTAAAACAATATTACACGAATGTCCTTCTATATTTTTTTTCAACAAAACAAACGCGCCAAAAATTGCACGAGTTGTTTTTTTTTTCACATTTGATTCATATGTGATATAAAAACAGAAAACGTTATCATTTTATTACTAAAATTAATTTATAACAGTTTTAAAGTATTAAACATTTAAATGAATCACTTTTAAATGAATTACTTTTTTACTTTTTGCATTTTAATAATACTAAATTAATTTTAATGCAAAAAATTATGATAATAACGAATTTTTGATACATTTTTTTACCACAATTAATAATTTTTTTACTGTATTAAATTAATGTTTTTTTAAATTAAAATTAATGCAAATGAATTTTTTTTTGTCACGAAGAGGAATCGAACCTTTTCGTTCATTTTGTGTCGCAACCTGGCGCGCGACCAACTNGCGCGCGACCAACTGAGACACGCAGCAGGCAGTTAACGGCTCGGCAGTTAAGAAAAGCAAAATTTCCTCTTCTCCTCTGTTCGGTTCAGACGTGATGTCGATTTTGTTTTTCTTCTTTCAAAAACAATTTTAAAAGTTTAGCAATTGAAAGAAAAAAAACTTTTTTTTGAAAAGGTTTTGTTTTGCTTTTTCCAATAAAATTATTTTTTACAAAAATTATTTTTTTGTTGGTCTGTTTTCGAAACGTTTGAATATTCAATATTTTAGTAATATTGATAGTCTTTAGTGAAGAATGATATACTGTTTTCATAGTTAAAACGTCAAACGTATATATTTAAAAAAACAAAGATCATAAAATTACTGCAATAATAATGTGATGGGTACTATTTTTGATTTTCAAATACCAAAATAAAGTTTATAAGAACCTTGATTTCAATTTTATCATTTGTCATTCGTCTGTGAGACCGAAAAACACACACGAATATTTTGTTAATTTTTTTAATATTTTTAAATATAATTTGATTAGAAAAAGTTATAGACTTTTAAGTTACTCGTGCAAAAAACTAAAAATACGTATCATATATAATGTTCATTATCGTTTTGAACGATTTTTGAAAGCCGTTTGCACATATAATTTTGAAATAATAATATTAACAAAAATTTAAATTTGTGTAAAAGTTAAAATACTTACACATTATTTAAATATTAAAAAAGCCAAAAAATAAATAATTTTTTTAAACAGCGAAAATTACATTTTGTTTGTGAAAATAACTTTTCTTTTTTTCTTTCGCGAAGACGTTGAAATTCTTTCAGAAAGTCTGTTTTAATGTCAAAAACCAAAAAAACATTTTGGCAGAAAAACGAGATTGTTTTAAAACTAAAAATGTCATCTGCGCTGTATTTGCTTTGTCAAAAACAAGAAATGTCAAAAATTTGATGGAAGTTTTGAACGTAATTTATGAGAAATAAATGCAACTTTTTTTAAATATTGAAAATCGGAATATAAATAATTTCGACAAAACTTTGTTTATACATCGTGTGATTAAGAATTTTTTAAAACTATTTATTTTGTTTAAGGAAATAAAACTGTTGTATTTAATAATGTTTACATGCAACAGTTTTATTTTGGACTATTTATTTAGAAAAACATAATTTTACACTTTAAAAATGTAATTAATTGTATTTGACAAAACTTAGAATTGTCTGAAATTATTGAATAAAAACAAAATATTAAAAAATGTTTCTACAAAAAACTTCAAAGGTGTTTTTCTGTTTTTTCTTTTACAAAAAAGAAGGTCGATATATTTTTTTTAAAGATGAAAAAGTCCCTGTCTTTTTTTGCTATGCTAAAAATTGGCAACGACTTTCAACGTTTTGTCAGCAAAAAAGATTAAGCGTTGAATCAACATCTGTTTTTTTTAGTTCCTTTTTAAGCGATCAAAAGAAAACCAACGTTTTAGAAATGAAAAAAAAACAATTTTTAACGTCTGTTGCAATTTTGAAACTTTGAATATTTTATTTTTGTACCAAAAGAATTCGAGTTTAATTTCTCGAAACATCTAAACTACTTTTATTTATTTACATGCTTGTATATTTTTTAAGCTTTAAATACTATTGAAAACGTTATTAATAAAAATGTGATGTTAAAAAGTTTCAATATCGAATAATAAATATATAAAAATGATATTTTAATTTTGTAATAAAATCTTTTATAAATTAAATGGATTGTCGAAGTATTTGAAAAAACGTCTTTTTTTTAACGGTCCCATGAAAGTCGTAAAATCGAGGTTTGACTGTATATGTTGCATAGTTTTTTCAATTTTTCGCAAACTATTAATTTTTGGATTTTTCGGTTAATTTTTTTTGAGCAGTCAAAAGAAATTAAACATTATCCTGTTTTATCCTGTTTTTTCAAGCATTTTCTCAAACTTCTGACATTGACATTCCATCAAAAAGGAAAAATGAAATCTTTCCTAAATTTCTTTAAACAATGTTTTTGCGTTTTTCTTTTGATTTCGAAAGCGCAGACAGAAAAAAATGCAAACTAAAATTGAACAAATATTGACTTTGCAACACTTTAATTTTGCAGCTGCTTTTGTTTCTTCCAAAACCATTTCCCATATTTTCGTAATGGAAAGAGAATTTTTTTTGAATCTATACAGTACCCAGCGGATACTGTAATTCGAAAACTGACAAATTTTGGCCGGTAGAGTTAAAATAAGCAGAAAACCAACAAAAATAAACGCCATTTAAACTTTTTAAGGCTTTTATGCGGAATTTTAAAAATTTTTAAACATTTTATAGTTAATTTGAAAATTTTTGGCCCGAGCGGTGCGCTAGGGTGCGGCCGACTTTTTTCAGTTTTCGGGCCCGCCTTCAATCCTAACTTCAAAAGCAACACAAAACCCTGCAGCTTTACATCAACTAAAAAATCTTCATTTTCTTTCTTTATCAAAGATCGATCCATTATTTTTTGATGCGCATAATCTTTTATAAAATTTGCAAAAGTAAGTTTATCCATTTAATTATTTACAAGCATATAGTACTCTGTTTTGACATAAAGTTGTTCCGAGTATTGATAAAATAATTTAGTTTAGAATATCATAGGAGTTGGAGTCAAAAACTGGTTTCGGTAATTAAAAGAGCAAGCTGCAATCTTTTAAATACCAAAGTTTTTTGGGTTATTTGTTTACCAATTAAAAACTTTTTTACAGAATAATATCAAACATAAATCAGAATTTCCCAATTCATTCCAGTTGAAATTTAAAGCAAATATTAATGCTGCACTTATCCAAAATTATAAAGAAATTTTTAATGCTGCATCAATTTCTTTATCAAATATGAATTCTTCGACACACATTGGCATTATGAATAATTAATCAAATATCATCTTTATTTTTTTGGTACTATTGAAAACGCATATCCCAAAAATTCTATAGCTTTACATGTTTTCGTTTTTTTTTCATTTGTTTTGTCTATTTTGTTAGAACGATCTCGATTTGTTAATAAAATAAACTATTGCAAACTTGTTTAAAAAAAATAATGCGTTTTAAGTTTTTTTTGCATATTTGGGATTTTAAGTTACAGCATTTTTTTAGTACTCAAAAATTGTAACCGTTTAGTAAACGATTTGAAAAAGCTGTACAAGACTTAATATGGGCAGGGGCTATGGCAAATCCAGCCAATGCCTGCGTTAGCCTCGGGACGGACTGGACTTTCTATTAAAAAAAAAGAAAGCCCTTGTCCATCTTTATATCATACAAGATCTGTGTAACCCCAAGTAAAAAAGCTCGATTTGTGTTTTTTTCTATGTTTTTGTCTCAACAAAAATCAAGGTTTCAGCAGATATTATTTTATTCATTAATTTAATTTTAATGTATATTTTCATAAACGGATCGAAAAAATTAATTTTCATTTAGTTTTAAAACGAATTAAATTTTTAGTGTTTTTTTATGACATTTTGACTTTAACAGTTGAGATATGTCTCTTCAAATTTGTATGAGTTTTACAAACAGCATGTCAGTTATAAATTTTCTTGTAAGCAAAGTTTAAGAAGGCATCAGAACTCCATTCCCTAAACTTCGTTCCTTTGTGTATGCATGTTTAGTTATCATATTTGAATGGGAGTGGCCTTTATCACTTTGTCAAACAAAATTGCTATTCTTCTTCTTGCTTCGATTCTTACTTTCTTCTTTTCTTTCTCTCTCTCAGAGTTAGCGAATACAGAAAAATTTGGGAATATAGGTACACGGAAATTGTGAAAGAAAAAAATTGAAAAATCTGAATTTTAGGATTCCGATTCTGGAAATAAAACAATTTGCTTGCATTTTTTGTCCGAAAAAAGTCATGAAAAAATTTGGTTATAGTTTTTAGTGATTCAAGGTAACACTTGGATAACATGAATTTACAACATTGTATCAAACAAATTCCCAATTTTTATCAAGGGTAGCATATTTTTTTTAGTGTTTGAACATTTGAAATATCAATTTTTTATATTTTTCCGAAATGCAAACATGCTTCTATTTTTTTCCATACTTTTCTTCAATGATTCTTTATTTGGAAATAACACTTTAAATGGTTTTTTAACAATTGCTCATGTTATTCCCCTCTAATACAATATAATCAAACAACCTTTCTGTTCATTTTTTTTGTTGTCTTATATTACGCTTTTAAAAGAGCTGTAATTTTTTTTCCTTTTCTAGCTATCCTTAAATTTTTATAGTCCTTTTTTTTGTGAAAAAAAAAAGTTTTTCTTCCAACTTTTATGCTTTTTTCCGTTTCCTCCTATTTTTTTATGTCTTTCTTTGTGTAATAAACGTCGCCTTTTTAGTTCACTTCGTGTTGGAATTTCTTATCTATTTTGTTCCATTATTTCTTTCCTTATTACCATTTTAGTATCAACATAATAGCAACCATTTTAAAGCATGGACTCTGACAATGATGATGATGATGATAGTAGAGGTAACTTTTTAGTAAAAGTAGATTTTAACAATCTTCAGTTCTTTTTTAAAATCAGCTTTTTTTTTAATTTCTCAAATAAAATTTAATACCAAAACTTTTTGGAAGCGAGATAGTATTTAGGAACGCGCTGAAAGAATTCAGCCAAAATATGCTAATTTTAAAACATGGTTACGATGTACTAAGAACATTTGGTATTATCACCGCCTTGAATCTGCCGTGCGCTAAGTAAAATTAAAAACTATAAAACTTTTGAAAAAATAAACTTCTTTTTTTATATTTTTAAACGAATATTTTTTTTTAGATTTTAAAGTGAATTTATCGGGTTATATTTATCAGCTGAAACTGTTATTGCTTTTTCTCTGGCATGGATATGAAAATAGGTACGACAAATTTCAACTTGGTACTGAAATAAAGGAAGCAGAAAAATTTGATGATTCTGTATTTCTTTATAAAAAAGATGGAAAGGTCTACGTTCGATATCTACAGGCAAAGCATACACGACATGAAGGAAAAGGAATAGTGTATCATGATTTGCTTCAAAAAGGTAAACATGGCGCTTTTAATTTGGAGAAATATTTTGTTTCTTATCGAAAAATTAAGCAAAGAAATTATCAAGAAGAAATTGACGACTTGATAATATGTACTAATTATCCGTTAAGTAGTTTAACGATAAGCAAAAACTCTTCTAATACTTTAACTTTTGCCGATGTTTCAACCAATGACAACATTTTATATGATGGAAAAACAAAAGAACCCTGGAAAAAGTATCAACTGCAATCAATCAATTCATGCAATGAACTTGAAGAAAAGCTAAAAGCATCAACAAATTTGAGTTTATTGGCAAAAGAATTTTTTTATCATTTTTCAACAACAGACGAAAAAAACCATAAATTGGATATGCAAAACTTTTGGATATCGTCATACTTTGATGTATTGATAAAAGAAAACGTGATAGAAGAAGCTCCTAAACTTAATGCACAGCAAAAAGAATATTACTTCAGCAACGCATTTATTTATGACATTGGTATATCACAAAATGCTAAAAAATTTCGTTCAATTCTTAACACTATGTTAAAAAAAGAAATGGCCAAAAGGATTCTAAATTGTCAACTATTTGCAAATAACGCAATGGCAGATTTACAAAAACTTAGCACTATCACGAATATGTCAACAACAACAAATGAAAGTGATGAAAATGCAGTAGCAAAGATATTAGTTGAACACATTTTTTACAGAAAAGAATTAATAAATGTATTCAAAGATGAATATTCATTTTTAAAAAATGTGTTTGTACCGATTCAAGGCAATGCTTTCAAATTTTCAAAAGATTTTGCAAAAAATCAACCCAAATTTTACGACATATTTCTGGAGATATTTGTAAAAGAAATACTGAATGACAGAAAGCGTTTAAAATTTAACCAAAAATTCTCAAGAATGATAGAACTTATAAAATGTTTTACAACATCATTTACAGCTGCCAAAAATAAACCAGATAAAATTATTAAACTTGATAAAACTGAATGGAAAGAATTGAAAATAGAAGGTTTGATGGAAGCTTTGAATGGCAGTGTTTTTGTTGCATTACCTGAACGGAACATGATAAGATTTTGTGACAATTTCTGGAATCCCAACAACAAATTTCATAACAGCTTTGCTGAAGATTTCAAAAAAAGTATAATGAAGAAATTATCTGCTGAATTAGGAGTGTTGAGACAATGCAAAATTGAATACAGTAATTATCCACCATGCTTTGATACATTAGCAAATTCAACGGAAAAAGAAATGAGAAACGACATGGAAATCTTTCGTCAAAAACTATTTATTGTCAAATCACCAAATGAATCTGAATTAATGAAGGAAGTATCAGCCGAAATCGGAGAAAAATTTAATTTATTAGATTCTGATATCATTACTTTTGATCTTTTTCAACAAATATTAAATTGGGCTAAAGGAGATGACACGCTGCTCGATAGAAATAATGTAAAAGCTTTTATTACAGGAATCAAAACCCAAATATCAGAAAAGCTTGAAAGCGGGTGTTCACTGCAATACTGTAAAAAAATGGAAGAACACGGTGTTGTCTTTAATCAAACAATCGGAAAAATTGCAAAGTTTATTGCAACCCCGCAAATACAAATTTTGCATATTAAAACACTTAAAGTTTTATTAACTTCCATCAAAGTTGCACAAACTTTACGCTCATGTTTCCCTAAAACGGACAGCTTTATTTTCAATCCTTTATCAGCATTATTACGAATGGAATATTCCTTTGAAAATGGATGTGAAGAACAGCACGTATCTAAGGCATTTCGATCTAATGCTGATTTATTAATTATTGCTGATACAGAGACAAAGAAAAAATTAATTCCATTTTGCAAAAAATTAGTTGAAATTCTTCAACAATCTCAAAAAAAGATTATTATTATTGCAAAAGAAACCAGCTCATTGCTTGCTACAATGAAAGATCTGGTAGACTATCATCGATTTGAAACAATTCAAGATTACACAAATTATGACAGCTTAACAAGTGATTCGCAATTGACTATTAGAAATAACACATTTGTAAAATTTCAAGGAAAAGATGTCTATTTAAAAGATATGATGGATGAAGAAACGTGCTTAAAACTTATTGATCCTCATATATTGCAAAAGTTTGTTTCAGGCGGTAAAATTGTAATTGGAAATGCTATAAAAACATTTACAGAAAATGAATATCAGTGTTATCGTCCAAGAAAAATACAACTGATAGAACTTGATGATAAATTTCTTGAAGATACGCCAATGTTGTGGAACAATACATTTGTAATAGAAGGTGCAAATGTTGAAAATTATTTAAAAGTGAAAAGTGTTGATGAAAGTATGATAGCAACAGCCAGCAATTATGTCAACAGCAGGGATGAAAATGGAATAACTTTTATTACGATGCAGCCATCTAAAAATTTGGTCATGTTCAAAGAGATATGTGCAAAGCGACCAAATAATTGTGTTCATTGGTTGAAGCTTGAAAATAAAAATTTGATATGGTTTCATTCTTTTGTTCCTCCAAAATCCTGCATACCACCAACATTTTTTAGTTACACGAAAAAGACAAAAAAATTTGTTGATGAATCATATTTTGGAGAATATATTAAACAAAATCAAGTTGTTATTATCGCTGATTCAGCGGGTATGGGAAAATCTACGATATTAACAAGCTTCGCAGAAACGATAAATAACATGAATACTTTACAATGGATAATTAGAATAAATTTAAATGAATATACTGAAACATTGGAAAAGATAAAAACAAATTTAAAAAATTTAAAAGAAGCAACTACAAATGATGAATTAGGCTTAAATTTTGATAATTTTAATTGGAAGAAAAAGGATTATGGAAAGCTCGTTTTGGAATCTGTATTAAACAAAACTAAACTGGATATAAAAAAATTAAGCTTTGAAAATCGCGTCTTTAATCATTTTTTCACAAGGGGTAAAATGCTGATCATGTTTGATGGATATGATGAAATAAATCCAGATTACGGGGAAAACGTTATTGCTTTGCTAAAAAAACTGAAAAATAAGCCAGAAAACAGAATTTGGATTACTTCAAGACTCAGCTTCAAAAATGCGCTGCAAGAAATGCTAAACTCATTTGCATACGATTTGAAGCCATTTGATGAAGAAGATCAAAAAATGTTTTTGAAACAGTTTTGGATGGTAAATTGGAAAGCTAAAGAAGCAACAGAAATGCCCAATCAAGACAGACTTAAAATTTATGTAGAATGTTTAGTTAGAGATGCTTCAAAAATCATTGGGAATATTATTGGAATTCCGTTGCAAACAAAAATGTTGGCGGAAGTGTTTCAAGATAATGACGACAAAACTTGGCAATCTTGCTTCCAGTATGTCAAAGCAGTTACTGCATTGACACAACCAAATTTTTCTTCAAAATTAAGCAACTTATTTATGCTTTACGAAGATTTTTTCAAAGCAAAAGTTTTCAAATACTTTTTGCAAGAAAAGGGAATTTTACAAATTAGTAATCCATCTGCAAAGGGAATCAAAGAACAGTTTTACTCCTGCCAATATCAAGTCTATTGCATATTTGGGTTCTTTGAATTATATGAGAAACATGCATCTTTCACAACAATGGATGAAAAAAATATTGCAGAAACTTGGACGGCTAAACTTAAAAGTGGCAATGAAAATATTGGAATTATTGATAGTTTTAATTCCGATGGTCGTCCAGTATTCAGTCATTTAACCTATGCTGAATACTTTACTGCCTGTTATCTCATTGATAAAATTCGTAGTTCTCCTTCTAATGCCGTAGAAATATTTAAAATCATAAACGAAATTCTTTGGAAGGATGTACAAGTTTTCCATGGGTCACTTTTATATAAGTTAAAACAAGAAATGAACAATAAAGCATTGGAAGGCAAAAGCTTTTTAAGTTTTGCTGCACATCATGGTTTTATCAATTGTATAATGACCTTTTTACATCATACAGATTTTAATATTAACTTCCTTACTCCTGATATTCGTGGGAATATTGCCTTACATTATGCCGCACAAAATAGACAATTTAATACTGTAATTTTTTTAACTCTATATATTTATGATTTAATACAGAAGCAAACAAATTACAGTTCTATGTCTATCTATTACTTGTCAAAATTTATGAATAATAATTATGAAAATATCATCTGTGAACCATCAACCCTTGCATTTTTTAAAGAAATCGAAAAAGCTGCTAAGAGAAGTTTAATGCCGAAAGAACACAATATGAAAGCTATAATTAATAATTGTTCTGACCAACTTTTGCAAGATTATACGACTTTTAATGCTCTGCATGTGCTGAGAAACTTCATTTTTGTGAATATTACAAATTTCTGGGAACATTTTTCTTTTGTTACTCTTATTAACATTGTTAGTAGCTTCAAGCCAAAACGTCAAATGAAGAATTTTGTTGATGGTATTTGTGCTAATCGTCAAATGACAAATACAGAAAAAACCAAACTTTTTGCATTTGTTATGAACACAATGTTTGAAAAAATTGAAAAAAATAATTTTGCAAAAACTCTTTTCATTTCCGTTGTAGACAATGATTGCAGTGATCTCCTTGATTCAGTTTTAATGCATAAAGCGTTTGCTATCAACAATGAAATATTTGGTATTGCTTTTGATATAGCATGCAAGAAAAATATGTTCAAAATCGTGCATGCATTGCTAAAATTTATGAAAATTAAGAAACTCTACAATATTTCAGTGCATAAACTTTTAAATCATCATGTTACATTGAAAATGATAAAAACAATTTTCGAAGCAATTACACCACCAATTAATTGTGTGGATAGTGATGGCAGGACATTTTTATTCGCTGCATTAGAATATGGTTGCAATATTAACATTATTGAATATTTGATCATAAAAGGATCTGATCCAAATATTGCTGATAAATGGGGAAGAACAGCATGGACAAGAACAGTCGAACATGGAGACAAGGCAATTATTGGGCTATTCATGTCAAGATTTAAGAATTTAGAATCAAAAAGTTTGGTGGCAACAATAAAAGCTTATTACTCAGAATTCCAAATTTTCGACGTAAATTATGCAAGAAATGGAAAAAGTCGTTTGCACCAGGCAATAGAAGATAAAGATTTAGCACTCTGTAAATTTCTTTTACGAAAGCATGCAAATGTTAATATAAAAGATTCGAATGGGAAATCGCCCATCTTTCGAGCTTTTGAAAATGAATTATTTGATGTCATAAAAACGCTTTTATTTTATGGTGCAAGTTACAACGACGAAAATGTCACATATGAGCTTAAAAAATATGGCAAAATTGATGCTATATCTAATATGCTAAATATTGTTGAAAGTAATTTTAATAACATTTCAACTGAAATGTTTGGATTGAAAAGTAGCAAATTTATCCAAAATGCGACAAATAACGAAAGGCAAACATTATGGCATATTGCAGCAAAATCCGATATATTTGAAAATAATATACCTATTTCAAATGTGTTCAAAGAAAGACTTAATGACCAAGATATAAATGGGAATACACCTCTACACCTAGCTGTTCAATCAAAGAACGAAAAAGCCGTCATAAAATTCCTGGAATGGGGAGCATATTATGACATACAAAATTCCATGGGTAGAACTCCTCAAACTTTCACATCTGCAAAGCTTAAACCTTTATTCGAAGAAATTGATATACTTTTTATATTGGCTAAAAGAAATGATTTCAACTTTTTGAAAATAAATAAATGGGATAAAGTTAGAGCGTATTTAATCAAAAATGAAGAAGGGAGAACATTTTTTCATTATGCTGTTATTCACAATAATACCGATGCAGTGAAACAATTGATAATGCTTGGATCAAGCATATATGCAAGAGATAAATTAAAAATGACACCGCTATCTTATGCTGTAAAATACAATTTCTTTAACATTATGGTTACATTGTTAAAGCATGACGCTTTAGTTGAAAAAAGAGCTTTCAAAGATGTCCCAAAAAATGAATGTACCAATTTTCTTGAAAAAATTGTAAAATGTTGTGACTTTGTTTATAGTGATGACATTACTGGGTTGAAAAATGAATTAGACGACATTGAAGACAATAGTGTACTTAATGTTATTGTTAACGTAAAAATTAATATTCAGAGAAGTATGATCAACTACGCTCAAAAAAATTATGAGTTTTTGTTGTATTTGCTTCAAAAAGGTGTTGTTATTCAATCTTTAATCTATGACAGTGATAAAGACGAAACATCGTATTTTCCTGCTACAAAAAATTTTGTAATCCAAAAACTTTTGTTATCATTAAAAGAAATGGCTGAAAGTATTATGACAAAAGCATTTGATCCCAGATCATTAATTAATTATTATGAAAACTATTTTAATTGCTTTGATACATATATTGCTAATAACATTATTGCCAACGTTCGTTTTAATTTTGGTAAGTGTTACTTGCAATGGATTTTAAACGCCATTTGAATAAAAAAACCAGTTTTTTCTAATTAAAAAATTCATTTTATTAATCACTAATTATCATTTTAGCTAAAGGAAATGATAATGGACAAACACTTTTGCATCTTGCAGCAATAGCAAATGAAGAAAAGGTTGTTACATGGCTAATAAAGGATAAAGGTGCGGATCCATATTTAACAGATTGGTATGGCAATGACACATATAAATTGGCAAAAAACAACAAAAGTTACAGTGTTTTACAAGTGTTACACTTTCAAAAGACATCATTTCCAGCTAATACTTTGCGATTTTAATATGTTAAAAATATTAATATTATTGAAATAATACGTCTAAACTTTGGAGGGCCCGGCTAAACCATGGACTGAACTGACGACTGGACTACAAATCATGGATTAGTCAAAATGAATAGGTTTAAAGTGATACTGAAGTCCTCAAATTTTGCGTGTAGTATCGGCCATTAGAATCTTTCTTTTTTGAAAAAAAAAAATTATCAGAAGTTTTTTAAGATTCATAATTCGATAAACAAATTTTTTTATAAAAGAAGGATTCTGATGGTCAATACTACAGATAAAATTTAAGGAATTCAGAATCACTTTAAACCTATTTTTTTGGTCAGTCCATGGTTTAGCCAGAACCTTCAGTCAATAATATTTAGTCATTTTTACTATTTTCGAGAGATGTTTTTTATATTTGCAAGATTCTTTTTTTTAAAGTTGTCTGTTATGTCGTCTTTGTATTATTTTGCGTATGTTTTTAATTATATTAAAAAAAATATTTAAACAACTTTATCAAGTATCTCACCCACTTATAGGCATTGAAAAGTTACTGTATCTGGGACGACAAATATTTGTATTCTGGAAAAGTGGCAATATCAGTTTATAATGCTAAACAAAAACTTATCACTGAACATTGCCTTTGCGAGTCCCTAATTTAAACAACGAAATGTAATATCTGTATTATGGTGGTGACGGACAAACAAACTGCCAAGAAAAAAAAAATTGAACTGTCATATTTTTTTTCATTTTTATGAAAGTCTTGTAAAAACTTGCACAGAAATGTTTAAAAGTTGAGATTGAAAGCTATTATTATGTTTTTTATCGCTTTAAAAAAATGTGAAACAAAAACTTTAAAATAAAAACAGATTTCAAAAACATTAAAATTCTTGAAAATTGATAGTACAAATGTTTTAAATGAGAACCTGCATTTTATGCTTCTAAAATGCAAGTTCCCTATTGAAAATTTGATTTCAAAAAATTGCTCCGAAATATGTACAAAAATACAAATTGCTTTTACTATTTTAATAACGTATTGTTCGACATAATATTGGCTTAACGATACTCAGACAAAAAAATCAGTGCTTCGACTTGGCCAATTTCATCCCCTTCCCCATCCCCTTTCCCCTGCAATTTTAAAATTTCCCCCTTCCCCTCCCCCGAACCCCGCGGGGAGGGGAAAAAGGGGGCCCCCGGGGGATAAAAGGGGGTGTCGGCACCTTTGATGTTCCAAAAT
>CABFKP010036172.1:0-15149 GCA_901779475.1 Panagrolaimus davidi
ACTTGTAAAAATGTAAGAAATATTCAAACGTCATTTTTTCTTTCAAAAAAATGAAGAAAAAAGAGAACAGTCATGCATCCGGTTTTTGCACCCACGATTTTTTTTTCCTTGTTTAAAGCAATCAAACAATCGTCACTGATAAAAAAAATGAGAAAGGTTAAACCTTGTATGTTTCTTGTGCAATAAATGGGAATAAAGCATTGTCTTATCTTTTTGAGATGATCAAAAAAACAATGATAGCTGATAAAAAAAGGCTTGAAAATTTCAGTATAAATTAACCCTTCTCCGATGCTAAAAAAAAGCAATCAAAGATTTCTTTGTTTTAATTAAAATTATAATAAAATTAATAAAATGTTTTTAACTTTTATGGCATTAACCCTGCCTTTGGCAATTTTTGGTGTTTATACTGATAATTTTGCTCGAAATAAAATGATGCCATTGGCGGCTGCGGCATACAGTGAATTGCCGGGTGTTTGTTTGGAACATGCTTTTGTAAATGCATCTGTATGTTAATTTATTGAATTTTATACATCAAAATTTCTCTATGATTAAATTTAGATATTTCGACAAATAACAGTCTCTTGTGACGTTTTTGAAAAGGATCATTGCTCTGGATTTACAGCTGTTTCACATTCTGATCGAGCAATAATTGTTGCATTTCGTGGAAGTGAATCTTTTATTCAGTTAATTACAGAATCCACTCAAACAATGTTTTCTTCAAAAGTTACATTCATTGGTGGGGGACAAGTTTCAGAATTTTTATTTAAAGGTTTTAATACTGTTTGGACGAATGGAATGAAGGATGATGTAATGACATTGAAGAATACATACTATAATTATGATATTTGGGTATGTGGGTATTTTTGATGGGTTAAAAATGAGTTTTAAAATTTTAAGTTAAATGCAAAGTTTGAAAAAAGTTTTACTGATAAAACTGAAAAACAGGCATATTGAAACTTGTTAGTCAGAGTTGCATCAGATGATAAAAACTCGCTTCAAAGAATGCCTGATTTTCAAGCCCATTTTTAAGAAGCAAATTTGATTGAAGATAGCTTTTTTGAAATATTTTAAAAATTTGAATTCAAAATTTTTTTATTTTCCAATAAAAATTATTTCTGTGCAAATTTTAGGTAACCGGTCATTCAGTTGGTGGAGCAATGGCTTCAATTGCTGCAGCAACAATTGTAAAAACTGGAATAAAACCTGCTTCCAATGTTATCCTATACACATTTGGACAGCCCCGAACTGGTGATAAAGCATTTGCAACTTCACATGATTCAATGGGAATGCAATCATATCGTTTGACACATCATCGAGATATGGTTGCACATGTTCCACCAATGAATTTTGAAGGATATTATCATCATGAAGCTGAAGTATGGTATGATAATGATATGAAAGTTGGACAAGGATATATTGAATGTGATAATGCTGATGAAGATAACAATTGTAGTGATTCAGATTTCTTTACCTTAAGCATTGATGATCATACACATTATTTTAATCGAAAGGTTTCAACTTTTGGTGATGATGGTTGTATTGATGCTTTTAAGAATCTTAAAACTCATAAACAAATTGGAAATGAAATTTCTTATAAATCTATGTAAAATATTATTTTGTTTTTTATTCCTTTTGTATTAAAATGTAAAATTATTTTTAACGTCAAAAAATATACGTTCTTTTGACTATTATATATTTTTTAAAGGTTTACCAAACATGTGGCAAATGAATGACAGAGCCTGAAACTTAAAAAAAATAAAATTTTATAATTTAAAAGAACGCATATTCTTTAAATCCCTTTTTTTCGAAATTTAAAAATATTTTCATATTTTGCAGGTGCTTGGTCGACTCTTGAAAAAAGGAAACAGTTTTTTTTGTAAAAATTTTAAAAATTTCAAAAAAACAAAAAGAAGTTTGAAAAAATGTCAAAAATAAGTTTACCAAATTCAACAGTTTTAACTTTTCATTATTATTTTTTAAATTTTACATTTGTTTTAACATTGATTTTTTCTCCATTTGTATTTTATATAATTTTGACGCGAACAAAAAATTTAAAAGCTTGTAAATGGTTTTTGTATCCTTTAACTCGATGTTTATAATAAACAATTTATTTGTATAAAAAGTTATGAATGAAAGTGGCGGCGCTTTTGTTTATACTCTTGAAAATATCGAAGCTTTTGGCGATCGACTTCATTTTAATACTGTCATTAATACTTCATTAAACGGGCTTGCAGCATATTTAGTTTTAAAGCATTCAACAGATGCCATGAAACTTTATCGATATTTTATTTTACTTACAATTTTTGGCGCATGGATAATGGATTTCCATTCATCCTTCATTTTTGGAATTTTTACACTTTTTCCATTTCCTGTAATTTGTTGTGCAGGACTTTCGAAGCATTGGGGATAGTTTTGGGGTCAAACTTTTAATTATTTAAGTTTAATAACAGAATTTCTTACTTTTTTGACGGAAAACAGCGAATCTCAAAAAATACAAAATTGCTTTTTTACTTTGAAATTTGGTGGACCTTACTAAAATGAAATGACCCCAGGAGATGCCGAAAAATAATTCTTTTTCGCTCTGTGCATGTTGGTGCAGACATGATTTGCCCGGTGCTTGGGAATCGAATGTAAACATTGGTAAAAAACTGATAAGAAACTAATAAAAACTTCGAAAAGAAACCGAAATATCGAAAACGAAATTCCGTTTTTTTCCATTTAAGAGAAATTATGGCAATTTTGATATTGCGATTTTGACTTCAGCGAAAAAAGGGCGCAGTTAATTGTGTCTCATTTTTTGGACAATAAGGCTAGCTTATTTAAAAAAATCAATGAACATAAAGGTTATTGTGCTTTGTATTTTTTAAAGACTTGAAATTTTAATAAAGGGAATCTTTACATTTAAATCCGACATTCAGATTTGATTTAAATGTAAGCGTTACAACTGTTTTCTTATAATAAGACAACAAATTTAGCTGACTAAACGTTTTCAAGTGGAAATTTCGTGTTGGCTGGATAATATAAAATGCATAATCATTCCAATATTTTTAGTCTGAACAATTCTGTTGATATTCTTCTAAAGTGGCAGTTTTGGTAAACCTTTATTTGAAGAAAAGTACATGTTTATTATTATGCAAAAACAATCACATAAATATTATTCATTTAAAAAGCCAGCACAAATATTGCTGATGGTATTTGCCAAATTTACACGGGTCGTCGAAAAAGCTTTTGCCGGATTTCCAGAAATAGCTTGCAAATGTGCCATTGATACATCTTCGAATCCAATGGAATATATATCAACATTGGAATTTCGAAGTAAAGCAGAAGGGAGAGTAACATTGCTTGTATCTGCTCCTGTGATGACAATCATAGCATTAGGTACATTTGGTCGATCACCTTCACTCCCAAATATTGGATCACCAAAAGGTAAATTAGGAGTGACATAGTCTCCATTGATTGAATAATTCATACTAAGCCCAATATCGTTTATGCCGAGATCAAAAGCAATGTCTCGAAAAACTTGTTTTAAATGAATAGTACGAGTAACAAGTTTTGGCCTTTGATAAGGAGATGTTTGGTGACCTTGGAAGTCAAGATAGCGATAGGGAGTTGTTACTCCATCAGCGAAAGAAGTGGCACTCAAAATAATCCCTAATCGGGCTGTCTTAAATAATTCCATTCAGTAAGCATAAGAATTTAGCATTAAATAAACTTACATTGTTGTCTGTACTCTCCCATTTAATTCCATTTTGTTTAATTGCATATTCAAGTTGGGATTTGACCAAGTTCAAATTTTCTTCTGTTGTTGTACATACATCAATCACAAAGACAAGATCCATAGCCCCTGAGCAATTGAGTGGTGTAAATGATCTTGGATCTTCTGTAGTTGTTGGAGGTTTGGTTGTAGTTGTAGTGGTTGTTGTAGTGGTTGGCGGCTGATCAACAAACCAATACGAAAAACTATAATTTATTGGATTATTTGCTGTAAATGCTGCAACAATAGCTAAGTTTGACGGTGCATTATATTCAAGTGTAGGTTCAATCATATCTGGATGACAAATACGTGCTCCAACAATTTCAAAAGTGTCAACACGGACTTCAAGACCAATCACTTTGCATGGAGCCGTTGACTGTGAACCGCTGTATGAGTTGAGCTTTACTTTGATGGCTTTACCCTCAGGAGCCGTAATATGCCAAAAGCAAGTTGAAAGAGTTGGACGATTTTCACTTGAATTTGTATACGAATTCATTGAACTATTGAAAGTTTGCAAACTTGCTTGTGCTTGTAATATACCTCCGCATGTTTCATTTGTATCTTTCGAAAACTGCGGGACCGTACAATCGTTTCCTTTAAAACCTCTTGGACATACACAAACATTGCAGTCTTTGGGATTGCGGAATCCTTGGTTTTTGCATTCTGGACTTGTTGGGCATGATTCTGTAAATTATTAATTAAATTTTTGTACTAAAACTTTTTCTTTTTTTCTTTGAGGCATTTTGTTTCAAGCAAAATTACTCATATATTTACTAAAGTTTCTTAGAAAGTGGTATAATTACCTTGACAACTGTAAAGTGCATTCAGCATCTTGAGATCACTGAATGCAACGAGGCCGTTGTCTGTTGCTCCAACAGAATATTTCTTCGTCTCATCGATTGCATTCATTGTACCATTAGGGTAAGCTATAAATATTAAAGTTTTAAAAAATAATCTAAATTTTATTTACTTGACACATAATGCATTATTGATCCTAAGTCATAAGGCAGTCCAAAATTATCATTCTCTAGTTCTGTAACTTTCGTTAATAAGTTGTAATTAGGATGGCTAGGACCGATCATAATTCTGACGTAGTCATCTCGATCATGACGCTGATGGGTATGATAAAAGCCAAGGTTATGTAACATTTCGTGACTAATAGGATAAAATTCTTCACATCCTTTACCAAGTCTAATTCCATCTCCTCCATATCCGGTATATCCGATACTACCAAAGCAGCAATAATTTGGATGTGTCGTAACTTTAACATTTTGTTCTCCTTCAACAAAGCTCTTTCCTTCGGTAATGTTTAAGCAAGTGTAAGAATTCAGATAGTCCATTACATTATGAAAAGTTTGACGAGATTCTGGATTCGCTATAGAATAATGCTTCAGTTAGAACATCTATAAAATTCAGTAAAAAACTCACAGAAACTTTTGGTAAAGATATAAAAAATTGGTTTTGTTTTATTAAAGATTTGTAAACCGCTCTCGCTAACTGCTATTGCTTGGCGCTTTTCTCGACCACTTGTTTTTTGAGTTTTTTCTTCAGCATCAATGAGGTAATCACGTTGATTGGCCGTTAAGAGCATATCACCATCATATAAGATATTATCAATACCACGATTTTCAAATATTCCATTTTGGCTATGTTCAAGTTCAACATTATTTTGGCGGTTTTCAGTCACATAATTTAGCGCAACATTGGGATCTGAAGCCGCGTCTGAATTTTGTTGTTGCACAGTTTTGAGTTTATGAGTTTGATATGCGGCTTCTGCAACTTCATCAGGCGGAAAAACACTGCGGAAAAGTTGTCCTGCCTAAAAAAGAGTCATTTGTTATCTGTTATAATTCTTAGTATTAGTTTGTAAGGAACATTGTAAACCTCAAATTCTTTCAGATAAATTCAATCAATAAAAAATGGGGACGACACTAAACAAACTTATTCTTTCCAGTTTATCAACTTCTATCTCATCAGCAATGCTAAAATTAAAGCAGAAAATGACAAATACAATTGAAAAAAGAAGGCTTTGAATCTTCATTTTCTGAAGATGCGGTTTCTTTTAAAACATAAATGTTTCATAAAATTTGACCTCTTTTTATACCCTTTTTTTGGATTATGAGCATTATGGAACACGTGCAAGAACAGGTGTTCCAACAATAAAAAATTCTGTGGAATATTTATTTAAAAATTTAATCCTTTTGTAAAAATTTTGTTATGCAGAATAATACAATGGTTTTTAATATTTTGTTCCTTTTTTTCATGGAACAAAAAAACTGTGTGGGCTAACAGTTTTTTGTTTTAAATCCTCGAAACAATAAAAAAGAATATTATGTTCTTGTGTTCGATTACCGCCCACAAAGTAAAAAGAAGAAAAATAAATTATATCAAACGGTATTTTAATTTGTGTCAACAAATTTTTGCATGATTATATATTTTTTCTAATATTGAATTTAAACACGCAACTGGATTTAAAAGTATCTTTTGTTATAAATTCTGCGACTACCATTGTTGGTGATTACTGTAACAGTCGAAAAAATTTATTGAAACATTAAAATTTTGGTTATTTGCCCTTTTTACGTTTGGTTTTTTCAAAGTTATTTCTTTTAAACATTAAAAAATATTTAATATTTTTTTTAATGTTTAATGACATTTTAATCAATTGTTATTGTCGTCGGCAAATTAAATTAAATTAAGCTAAAACTAATAATGCTTCTCTATTATTAGATTAAGTTTCTTTTTTTTCTCAAGAAAGTCCTTGTTATATGATATTATTTCACTACAAAGAAAAAAAAGATTAAACGGCAAAATAAAAGAAAACTGATAGTGATACATTTCATAAAAAAATTTTTCAAACATATCTGGAATGATAGGGTTTCTTGCATTTGAATAATAAGCGTGTTCCCGAGTAGTGAAATTCAAAAAAAAAAAAAAAAAAAAAAAAAAACCGCCCTCCTCCGAACTCCTTCGGGGTTCGGAGGAGGGCGGAGGAAAGGAGAATGGGAAAGTGAACGGGGACAAAATGGCAACCTTGAATCACTTTTACTAGCTAAAATATTCGTGCCTTATATCAATGATAAAAGGCACGAATACTTTAGCTTAACTGACAAGGTACCAACTCAAATCAACAAATTAAATTTTTTTTGTAAAAACTCACAACACTTCCTTGAATTGTTTCTGGTATTGCATTTGATAAAGATTTAATCAATAAAGTAAATAAATCAACCGCAGCTGTTGAATTACTATTAATGCCATCATTTATATCAACTCCTCCAACCAAAAAAGAAACACCAGCAAATATAAACAAAGGAAATATCATCATTTTTGAAAATGAAAATATTGGATTGTCTTTTTCAAGAAAAGTTTAACTTGTTATATTTGAACGCTTTCTTGAATAACAAAATAAATAAAATAATTGTGCCAAGGTCTTTTGATTTGTGATATGCGTAAAGAAAGAATAAAAAAGGTAGTGATTTGTTTTTCATTTTTGGTTTAATGTAGTGCAGGAAAAAAGAAAGAAAAAATGTCATCAGATGCAATTTATTTGATAAAATTTTAAATATCATGATAAACAAACAATTTTATCAGTGCGGTTAATTATAATAATAAAAATACAGATAAAGATTTTCATCGAAGATGTATTTTTTTATCCATTTTCTTTTTGCTCCTTTAAAAATAGATTTAATCACATAGTTTTTCCGTCTTTCTTTTATTTGTCTATGGTAGAAAAATAGCAATCTATTTTACAAAGCATGTGCCTTCTGAATCTTAAAATACAAATTTGGCGTCTAAAGCAAATCGTTCATTTTTTTATTAATACAGCCCCAAAAAATGGGTCACAGTGTTTCACTCTGAGGAAAGAAAAAAACTGAAATGCTTTTTTTGTAAATTTGATATTGTGTATTTATACTTTATAAATGTGATATATTTATCTCCCCTTTTAGTGTTAATAAAATTCCGAAATTGCTACCAAATATTTTAGAAAATAAAAAATTTAAACGATAAAACGAAAATAATTCGTTCCTTAATGGTTTTCCAAAAAGAATGCATTTTTTTAAAAACAATTTAAATGCCCAAAAACTTACGAAACAACAAAAATAAATAAAAAAGCAGAAAATGGAAAAAAATATAAAAAATAAAACTTATATAATTTTTTTTTTAAAATATCATAGTTAAAAATTATATTGAAAATGATTCAAAAAATAATTCAAATAATATAAAAACTGATGATAAAAATAAACATAGCGAAGTAACAATTGCTTGAATAAAAAGTTTTTGTTCAGTTTTTGAATTTGTTGTTGCTTGAGATTTTGATTTAACTTGAACTCGATAAAAATATATCACAAACATTGAAATAATAAAACATGCAGCAAAAATTATTTGAGTTGAAAAAATTGCAATTATTTCATATAATCCAACAGATTCCATATATTCAACAGCAAATTCATATTCCATAAAATAAAAACATTTAAAACTGATAAATAGATTGTAGGTTAATATCAACGGATAAATTAACATTACAAAGATTATTAAAAAACAAAACTTTTTCCTTAATTCTTTCATGAAATATCCAAAATACAATTGCTTTTAAACGATTTATACAAAGAATTAAAGTCCAAATTCTTAAAAAATGTTTGCTATATTTTAGTGTAAATTGTTGATAAAAATACGTCCACCAAAGAAATGAAAATTGTGAAAAATCTGCTTCATACGGAAATAAATTAAAAGTTAAATTTAATAATAATTTTGGAACCTCTGTCAATAAATCAATAATTAAACCCAGCACAATAAAATAAAAATATAATGTTGAAACACTTTATTCTTTATAAAATTAAAAATTAAAAATATTCAAACAAGAAATTTAAAAAAAATAATAAAAATGATTCAAATTAATAATAATTTTATTGGTAAGTAAAAAATATTGTTCATTGAGAGCTGATATCCCTCCTTTGTATTCTGCTTCGCCAACAGTTGTCATTTTTATAATAATAACAAAAAAAATTAAATGTATTTTTTATAATTATAATTTCAAAATGCTGAAAACATTTAATACATTTTTATTTTAAAAAAAGTTTGTTTATTTTTCGGCTATTTTTATACATGTAATAGCGCAAAAATTTAACAATGATAAAAATAGCCAATATTAATTTTTTTAATTATTAAAAGCATTTTGTTTTTTAAAGCAGTACACTTTTGGGTTCATTTAATTTATTTTATTTTTAGAATACTTTTTTGTTTTTGCAATAATGTGGGAATTTGCTAAAAACACTTTTATTCATTCATGTTTTACAAAACCTAAAAACAGATTTAAAAAAAACTTCCATGGTAGAATTCATTCAAAATTTAGCTAAAAATAAATGACATTAAAAAATGACAAATTTGTTTTGCAATAAAATTTCGGTTTTAAAATTTTCTGAAATTGATTTTAAGCGATAAAAGTGTAAAATTATCGATGTGCATTTCGCTTTTCAAAAAGGATTCACAGTTGCCGTTGAACATTGTAGTCAATCCAAACATTCCATTATCTTTGTTAGTAACGACAAAAAAAAGATAAGAAATTTGTCAAAAGTGAATAGATAAAATTTGTGCTTTATTGACCTGGCAAACTAGAAATGTAATACTTTTGCTGGATCAGGAAGGACTCCGGAAGCATCAATAACACGACCAAGAAATCGGATAGACGTTTGAAAGAAATTGCATTTCTTTAAACTTAATCTGAATCCCCATTCTTGGATTCTTTGTAGTACAGCTTCAACATGTTGTTGATGTTCTTCAAAAGTTGTAGAATAAACAACAATATCATCCAGATATGCTCTTGCAAATGGCAGATCAGCCAACATTTCATCCATTATCTGTTGAAATTCAGCAGGCAAAGTTTTAAGTCCCATAGCGGCAACTTTGAATTTGTAATAACCAAATGGAGTTGTAACCATTGTTAACATTTGTGATTGTTCATCCAATGGTACTTGGTGATAAGCATCCGAGAGATCAAGTTGAGTAAAGAATTTGCATCCAGAAAATTGATCGAAGATATCTTGTGGAACTGGTAATTGATACGATGGTCCTTCAAGTTGATCATTTAAGCCAGTTGAATAATCCACGACAAAACGTGGACGGCCATCTTTTCTCTTTACAATTGATCCAGGAGTACATCCAACAAGGTTTCCACCTTCATGTTTTTCCATTACTCCAAGTTGTTCGAGTCGAGCTAATTCAGCTTTTGCGACTTCAAGTCCTTGCTGACTCATTCGTCGAACAGGAACAAATATCTTTTTAGCATTTGGTTTAAGTTGAAGATGTATGAATGCTTTTGTACATCGACCAAGACCAGCTTGAAATACTGAAGCATATTTGCTTTGAAGATGTTGTATAACTTCATTGATGAGTGCTGTTGAAGTTGGACGATGATATACCTTTGGTGTATGCGATACCGTAACCGTTGCAGGAGATTTACAGTATACCAAAGGTTTTGGTGTAGATGATGTTCGGCTACCAGATACTGTAGCTTTTGGAGAAGCATCATTTCTTGTTGCTGTTGCAGTCGATGATTGAGCAGAAACATCTTTGATTGATGTTGAAGATGTTTTAGGTGAAGCAGATACTTTAGATGCTGGAGCAGTTACGGTAGCAACAGTTGCGGTTGCATTTGGAGTAAATTGTACCTCCATTGAATCACAAAAATCTAATCCAAGAAGAGATCCAGGAATTTTAGCAACATGTACGAGCATTTGCTTCGAAACATTCTTGCATTTGACCATAGCTTTGAAGCATCCTTCGAACTTGATTCGTTCATTGTTAACTGAACAAGCTTTAGCAGAAGAAGTTTGAAGTGTTGGAGAACCACAACGATGATAATCACGAGGAGTTAAGATTGTCATATCAGCTCCAGTATCCCATTGAAGCTTGATTGTTCTTCCATTGATTGATACATCAAAATATTGTCGAGTAACAGTAGAAAATGGAGTATTAAGATTTAATACATGCACGGTTCCAACGTATTTCTTGAACGGCTTTTTCCCAGTATTCGATGATTGAATACGACCACCACGAGGAGCATTGCTTTTCTTGGGACACATTTTTGGTAAATGGCCCTTTAATCCACATTCATGACATTTCGCATCCTTGTATGGACAATCACGATTCCAATGTGGACCACCACAAGCATAACATGGAGTATGAAAGCAAGCACCACGATGTGAAGAAGAAGCATTTGATCCACGTGAAGAAGTAGAAGCAGCAGGTGATGGACGACGACGATGATGAGAAGAAGGTCCAGAATGTCCATGTTTTTGAGGTTGAAGATGTCGAACAACATATAATTGACGTTCCTCTGGAAGCTTTTGATCCCTTTCGGTCATAAGAGCATTATCCAATAATGTCGTTACGGTACCAAGATCAGCTTTTGGGTCTTTTATTAAAGCATTTAATAAAAGTGAGCGAAGAGATTCCAATGCTGGAGCTTTCATTGCAGTAAGAAGAAGCAATGTGGAAAGTTCATTTTCTCCAAATTCAGCACATTTGAAGAGAGCAACAGCTTGTCGAATTCGTGCAACGAATTCTCGTATCGGCTCTTGTGCCGGTCCATCCCAAACAGTTTGAAGCGCAGCATATCTATCAGCAAATAATGATCGTTGAGTATCATATAAACCAATGAATCTTTTCTTAAATTCATCCCAATTTGCATAAGTAGTAATATCGGCAGGTAGAAGAGCACGTGAAATTCTTTCGAAAGATTCCATATCCAAAGCACAGCACACTAATGTGACCTTTTCTTCATTTGTAAGACCAGGACAAAGGCTAAGTTTCATTTCCACTCTTTTAAGCCATGTTGAAGCACCTGAAGGATTTGATGGATCATGAATGAATTCTGGAAGAGTTGGATATGCTTTTGTAGTAGTAGTAGAAGAAGTAGTAGTAGAAGAAGTGGAAGGAGCACCGGAAGAAGCATTTGATGCAGAAGGATCTGTTGTTTTTGGATTCGTCATTATTGAATTGAAGTTTGAACTTGAAGAACTAACAATAGAGCTAAATTATCCGATGTAAAAGCGCTTAGGTATTATCGCAGACCACAGTTCGCTAATACAACGAATAGATTTAGGGTATTGAAGTTTTGCAGAAGTTGAAGTTGAACCAAATTCTTTATTTTCTTTTGAACCAATTGAGAGCAGCGTATCTGAAGAGTACGTGTTCGTTAGAGACGTTAAGGTTTAAGTATTGCCTAACTTAAAACGTTCTAATAGCTCAGAAGAAAAGAAAAAACGTAAAGAAGTTTAAACCAACTTTTAATCGGATTTCCAACCGATTGAAGAATCACGAGAAANAACCAACTTGTAATCGGATTTCCAACCGATTGAAGAATCACGAGCAGTAGAAGAGCACGAACAAGAAGCAGCAGCAGGTTGAATCCAATACCAAATGGATAACCGCTCTCGTCACCAGTTTTGTTATAACCGAGAATTTATAACAAAGAATATTTATTGGAGCATAATAAATATATCAGAGAAATATACAAGCAAGAGAAGAGAAATTGAACAACAATTAAAAGAGAAATATTAGACAATAGAAAGAAAGGAGACAAACAAAGAAAGACAGACAGAAAAAGCGTTTCTGCCGGTTACCACAATTTTGTTTGGAGCTGCATATTTTTATTACCATGAATCAGCTTTTGAAAGTAATGAAATTCAAAAAATTAATTATAACATTTTGAAAGCAATGTTTGCATTTTTTAGTTGAATCAAATACTCAAGAATTTTCCAAATTTATGGAATTTCAGACGGACTTTTTTGATAAAATGCAAACTTTTAAAGGTTCAAATGAAAATGTTTCTGACAAATTTCAACAAGAATTTTTTGACGAATTGGTTTTGCAATTTTCAAGTTTTAAAAATAGTCAAATTTTGACGGAAAATCATTTATTAAATGAAACTACATTACTTTGGAATTATTCAAATTCAATCTTTTTTGCAACGTCTATTTTAACAACGATTGGATATTCCAATAAACTTTCACCTAAAACGTTTTGTGGAAAAATTGGTGTTATTTGTTTTGGGTTTATTGGTATTCCGCTTTTATGGATAGCAGTAGGCGTTCTTGAAAATATAATCGGAGATTTGATAGTAATAATCTATGTAAAGTATAAAAGTCTAAAAGAAAAAGTAAGTTGGACTTTATTTTAGCAGATCCCGATCGTTTTTTTTATTTAAAATTTCTTTTTTGGATGCTAGTTATGTATTTTATTCTATTTTTACTGGTCTTTTTTTTATACAGATAAATGGAACTGAATCTCCTGTTCAAAATTCAAGTCGCTGTCCCACAGTACCGTTAAAAACATTTTTATTTGTCTTTATTGCTTACATTTCAATTACTGGACTGTTATTAAAATTCTGGAAAGGATTGACACTTTTTGAATCTATTTATATCACTTTTAATACAATGGCAACAATTGGATTTGGTAAAAATTATTTCTTTTGAAATTGCATCATGCTTATTTTTTTAGTTGATCAAATTCCATCTGAAAATGACAATATATTTTTTGTTTTGATTTATATCATCTTTGGTTTAGCTCTTTTTCGTATGTGCTATAATATTTTTGCATTAAGAAAAAGATGGCCATAGATTTAAAAAACATTTAAGAAAAGCAATAAAAAAAGATACAAGTGAATATTATCCTTATGAAATTATTGATATCAAATTTTTAAATTTATTTCCTCAATGGCCTTTAAATGTCATCTTAGTTTTACAAAAAATTTTTAACATTTTTAATTAAAATTTTGCAATAAACAATTTTCGCAAAGAAAGTAAAACAAACACATGTGATAAAAATGTTTTTCATAAAATTAAAAAATGCTATCACAATAACTTGTTTAACGTTTTTAAATTTCTTTAAATTACTTTTTTTTCGTTGTTTAAAGCAATTCTCTTTTTTTTGCTTTACCCAAGTATGAAATGGACATTGCAAAAACAAAAAAATAAGCAACAAAAAAGTTTTAAATATTTTTTTGGGAAAAATTATTTAATCTCATGTTTGAGAGAAAAAGTCAGCCTCTTTTTTCGGACACCCTTTGCCAATAAAATGCATTAATGAAATTTATTTTTTCGCAAACCAATGAATAAACAGTAATTTTGTAAAAACAAAATNCATTATTAAAGGCTTTCCCTGGGTCGATGATTTTTAAGAGATATGAAATTACAAACAGTTTTCCTGTTGATAAATTTTTATTAACGTGTTAGTTAACAAGTGTTTATATAGAAACGACTGTGGAAAATTTTATCGCGTTTTTTTATTTTAATGGTATTTTTATAAAAATTTTCTTTTTGGTTTTATTTTTGCAAAATTACTGTTTTTTCATTGTTTTGCGAAAAAATTTATTTCATTTATCAAAAAAATGCATTTTACTAGGTGAGTACGGCATGAAAAAAAGAAAAAAAGAGTGAGCAGCTGCTGCATGGAAAAAAGATCCCTGGTTTTGACTTTATTTTTGCGCAGTTTTTTTTTCGTTTTCTTCAAATCAATATGAAATTCTAAGTTTAAATCAAATTTTCTGTGGCACTAAAAATTTTGATAAAACTAAATTATTTTTGTTTAAAGAAATTTTTATTCATGGTAAGTGGGAATTATCATTAAAATGGAATCAAATTTTGGAACTTTTTTCATTTCTCTGCAAAATTAAATTTTAGGATTTGGAAAATGAAATTCAACCTCCTGAAAATGAAAATAATCCTGTAGAAATAAATGTAAACCCGGAAACACATAACCTTCAACCACCAAAAATAGAACCCAAATTTAAGGAAAAAATTTATAGATGGTTCAAAGATAATTTTTATCTTTTTTTCCTCTATGGTCTTGTTACTTTTTATATTTTACTTGGAGCTGCTTATTTTTGTTATCATGAATCAAAATTTGAAAGTAATTAGTTTTTAATGGCTTTGTAGATTTTTTTATAACAACGTAAACTTTTTTAGTTGAATCAAAAACTCTAGAGTTATCAGAATTTGCAAAATTTCGAAGTGACTTTTTTGACAAAATGTCACTTTAAATGATTCAAATGAAGAACACTTTTACGAAATACAACGAAAATTGTTTGACAACTTTGTTATAAAAACTAACAAATTAAAGAAATTTGCTACAAAAGAATATTTATCAAATGTAACAAAAAATGATGAATTATTTTGGAATTATAAAAATTCAATATTTTTCGCAACATCTGTTTTAACAACAATTGGATATTCCAATAAACTTTCACCTGAAACTTTTTATGGAAAAATTGGTGTCATTATTTTTGCCTTACTTGTGTTCCCGCTTTTATGGTTGACATTATTTGTTACTGCACGATTAATTTCCGAAACCGTGGATTGCTATTATAAGAAATATCATAACTTGAAAAAAAAGGTGACGT
>CABFKP010036181.1:0-15147 GCA_901779475.1 Panagrolaimus davidi
TTTATGAATCATTTACATCTGTTTGAATGAAATTCTTTCCAATATTCATGTTCATCTATATGCAAAAATTACATTTTATTTGTTAAGGAAGAAATAAGATATTAAAAACCTGGAAAATTTTCTTTTCTAATCGTACAACATTAGCTTCAAGAATAAAATTTGACAAAAAATTGAAAAATTCGACGGAATGAAAAAAAGAAAGAAAAAAGAATTACAAATTATTTCATAACTTTAAATTTAAAGGAATCTTTTTAGATCAAAGATCGATTCTTTTTTTGTTGAACAAGCAAACACTTCGTACAACAATATTTCTTTGTTACAACAAAATTTATTTTTGCTAAAAATTCATTTTATTTTCTATTTTTAATATTTCAGTATTTTATAAGAAAATGTTTTGATTTTTGTGATAAAAATAAACAATATATTTTACAGCATAATTTGTTACAAAAAAAAAACCACAAAAGCATTTTTTGCGCCAATCATTTAATATCGGTTAAAAATTTGTTTTTTCAACGAAAAAAGAACAAGGTTTTTGGTTGTTTAATCTTTTTGTAAAAAAATTTGAATATCCTCCATTAAAAGACTGCTTCAAAATCTAAAAAAATGCTATTAAATTTCATTTTATTTTACATCTAAAAATCAAACGAAATTTGGTACTTAAATTTTTAATTTATTTTTAAATCCGTATGTTAATTGTGTCAGCCAAAAAAGTTTTACGATACATTTGTTGTAATCTTGTAACATTTTTTATTTCATTAATAATGGGGTTATCCAGTCTCCACCATTGCGACGTTATTTATTTGGGACACATATTTTCGTTCATATACGATATTTTTTAATTACTTTAACATTAATAAGGAATAAAAAATAAAATTTTAAAAACCTGGAAATGCTTCTTTTACAAAAAAACAACACAAACTTTTGAAAAAGTTGCAAAAAACATTCTTTGAAAAAAAGAGCAAAATGCTGAGAACGAAATTGAAGAAAAGAAAAAAATTCATTTTCTTTCGTAATCTTTTTTACGAAAAAATTTGAGAATAAAATGGTGAAAGTGATGCCCCATTTCATTTAATATTCTGTTTTAAATATATTTCATCCATAGCAGAAAAGAAATAGCTGATGATATCCTTTTTAAAAAACAAAACGGTACTCCTTTGGTTTTTTCGTTTTCAATGTCGGTTTTCTTTTTTTTGAATATTTTCTAATTTTAATTTAAAACAATTAATTTTATCAAAAATTTTTTTGGAAATTCATTTTAATAATTGAAATGAATACAGCAAGTTTAATTTTTGTTACTGTTGCATTTTCACATGCATTTGGAGGTTCCAAGCATTATTTAAAAAAATGTATAAATGTCTCCCGTTTTTCTGCATTTTTATATTTTTTAATTTTCATTCCAAGAAAAATGGAGAAAACCTAAATGTTGAATGGAATCATTTTTGGTATCGCAAAAGACTGTTTTATTAAATTTTTAACAGAAATTATTAAATTTAAAGAATATGAATCAAAGGAGAAATGCGGAAAATGAAAAAAAAACATGATGATAAATGCGGGGGAAAACCAAAGAAGTGCCAACAAAACCTATAAATGCAGCAATTTTCATCATTTTGCAAGCAATAATTTTTTTCTAGTTTTTAAATATTTTATTCAATTCGCTGTTTTTATAAAAAAAATTTTACTTTTCATGTTTTAAGACATTTGGAAACTGATTATAATTTTTTTTATCTTACTGTCCGTTTTTGTAAACACGAGATATTAAAAATATAATTCCTTTTAAAATTTTTACAAAACAGTTAAAATAAAGGTTATTTTATAAAAAAAAAATTTTTTTATATTGTTTTCGACTGAAAGTTACAATTACGTTTTCATTCCAGCCACACACAAATGAATCAACGAAAAACAAAAGGTTATCTGTGATCGTTGATTTTTAATTTGTTTCAAACAAAAAATCGTCTTCAAAAATGTTTTTCTTTCTCTCCAGTCAAAAAAAAGATGAGCAAAAGAAACGTTTAAGTGTTTGTTTACTACTTTTTTTTGTCGCTTTTCAGTGTTTTTTGTTGATTTAAAATCTGTCTATCTTAAAAACGTTAAGTATATCCAATCTGTGTAATTTTTAAAGAAGCTAAATACATTTGACTTTGTTTCACGAAGAAGAAAGCGCAGCTCTTTTTTCTCTTTTTAAGGAAAAAAAGAGTTGCGGCGTTATTTTGGCAAAATGTTCTTTTTGAAAAAGAGTCAAAGGAGTTTCTTTTCAACTCTTTCTTTTTTTGCTTCTTTTAATCGATTCTTTTTTTAGAATATTTTTTCTTTTTTATTAAATTAAAAATTTGTTTTTAAAATCCTGCATAAAATAAATTTTTTAATCCCCTGTTTATTTTATTGTTTTTGTCTTTTTCTCTGCGATTAATAATTGTTTAAAATGGTTTTTTAATTTGTAAAAACTTTTTTTAGTCAGTCGATTTATTTTTGACATAAATATGGCTTCACATACGAATGAAAAGGGACAAATTATTTATAAGGATACAGAAGAAGATATTGGAATTGCTCGTTCTCAAGGAGATATTCAAACAAATGAAAAACATGGAGTTATTCAAAATATTAAAGAAAAAGTAAAAGATGGCGTTCAAAGTGTCGCAGAAGGAATGGGAAAACTTGCTGATAATATTACAAATAATCCTGAACACGATCATCTTTCGCCTAAAGTTCATGTTATGAAAGAATAAAAAAGAATAAGGTTAAAATATATTTTATCAAATGTTTGTGTGCTTTTGTCTTAATTGGGCTCCAAATATGTTTTTAATAAAAATCTTTTTTGTTTTCTTACTGAACTGTATACCTACATTATCACTTGTTGGAAAAAAAAAGTTTTTTCATCAAAGTCGTCCAAAAATGGAGCCAGAAATTCAAATTTTAAAAACTTTTTTTACATCACCAATAAATGAAAGATAATTTTTTTTTTCACTTTTTGCTCTTATTTTTCTTACACTTTTTATTGAAATCACGCGATTTCGTAAATGAAAAAGATTTAAAAGTAGATTTTTTTATTTATGCATTTGCTTCATTTGGCTTTTTTGAAGATTTAATTCTTTTTTTTCTATACACATTAAAATATTGACAATTAACAATCTATTGAAAGTTGAGAAAACAACATTCTTTTATTTACAAAAAATGTCCCCATGGATCAAATTGAACATTATTTAAAAAATTTAATAATTTTAATTCACTTCGTGACTTTTTTAACAGAAATAAATAAAAGTTTTAAAACATTTGTCAGAGTTGTGTTTATGGAATTTCCAGTTTTATGCTAAAAAGTTGTTGCAAATTTTCGTTTGCGCGTTTATAGTCTTGGGAAGTCAATTGACCAACATGCAATTGACCGGTCAATTATAAATTTCATATTTAACGAAAAATAAGAAAAATTTTACAAAAACATTAAAAATATTTCCAGATTTTTTTCCATAGAAATTTTTTAATACTAGAACACCGAAATGTAGCTTATTTCTGTTGAAAAAACCTGTGTTTTTCATTTTCTAAAGTATGAAAATCTGTACTCGTAAACTAAATCCTAATTTAATTAATTAAAAGTAACTTATTTTTTAAAAATCTCAATAATAAGGGATATTTTGAGCGTTTTTGTCAATTTCGTTAAATTTTACTTGTTTACTGGCAAATTTATCAGTAATTTTTGCGTTGGTCAATTGACCAAAAAATTTTTCACCGGTCAATTGCACAAGACTACGCATTTATAATTTTTTTAAGAAATATAAAAATCAAAAAAGTAGAAAAATTTGCTTATTAATTTTAATAAGCATCCAACACATGATCAGTTTTTTTGTCCATGCTGAAATTTCAACATTAATAAATAAGTATTTTTCACTGCAAAATTTTTTTCGATATTCTTTTAAAAGTTCTCAGTGTTTGCACTTTGTAGTTTGATGTTAGTCAAATATTGTGCAATGTTAAATTTTTTTGTGCGTCACCCTTTTTCGCTTTCTTTGCTTATGTTAAAATTTTATGACAACAAAATATTGTCAAATCTCAGAAAATGTCCTATAATTATTCTTTACCTGAATTAAAGTCTCTTAAAAATCCTGATCAATTATATCTTCAACAAATAAAAAAGCTTCAACAACAAATTAAAGCTATCAAATCTTCAGATAGAAATGCGTATTATAAAAGTGTACGTTTATTATATGAAAATTTTGCTGAAAATTATTTAATGCCACCCGAATTTTGGGAAGAATATTTGAGGTAAAACTTTTTCTTTTAATATTTTTGACATAAAATTAATAAATTTCTAGCGCCACTTTTTATCCTCCTCCAGATTACAACATTCATATTCCAGCTTACCATTTTTTTCATCCTGGAGGTTATCATTGGCTTTGGAAATCAAATGCTACTTCACAAGAAAAAATTATATCAAATCCAAGAAGAAAATTTTTGGAAATTTTTAAAGAAGAAAACGAAAAAAACGGTTTTAAGAAAAATTTGGATTCATTAATTAAAAGTTTACAATATCCAAATTGTGATATCGACGATATTTGGACACTTTATGAATTCGAATCATGTATGTTTTTTTGTAATTGAAAACATTAAAATCACAATTTTTTAGGCACATTTCCAACAAAAAATATTGTTGAAACATATCAAAAAATGAGAAATTTGTATTTAAAAATTAAAGAATTAGAAGAAAGCAATGTATTTGAATGGTTTAATGCATTGAATGAAGTAGAAGATGATGAATTTGTGATTCAGAATGTAGAATTTAGACTTGGAAAAGACTTAACAAATAAATTGCTTTGGAAATTGTATATCAAGTTTTGGGAGAAACGAGACAAAAAGGTTTGATGTGTTAATCATTAGTGTGTGCCACACCTTAAAACTCATCCTGGCGCAATCGAAAAATTATACTTTTTTATTTTATCAACGTTTTCAAACATCCTTAACAAAATTATTGGCAAAGTTTATTGAGCGAAAAATGCCATTTTGCCAGTTTTTTATGCCACTGAAGTATAAAACGGCATTTTTTATCTCCTGATTGGCCGGGGCGTTCCCTTAATTTATTTTCGGTATAAACTGAATCAAGGTCGCTGATTCTGAAAATCCTGTCAAAGACACCCAAAAAACAGTGTTCACTGAAAAAAATTTATTGAATATTGTTTTTTTTCTAAAAGGGGATTCTCCAAGCTAATAAACTTTTTTTCCCCAAACATGAAAAATCATGATGAATGAAATTATCATTGTAACTATTTTGTACAGCAAAAAATATTTAAATCATTTCTTTTAAGTTCTAATTTAAAATTTGCTTATTTTTAGATGATGCTTCAAATTTATTCAAAATATTGTCGAATATTTATTGGACAAAAATCAATAAAAAATGAATATGAAAACGAAGTAAAAAAATATGGAACTTCTGTTTCTGTTCCATGGAAAAATCCATTTTCGTTTGAAATCTACGATAAAAATTTCAATTTTAATATTTACCAAAAACCAAAAGAACAAAAACGACTCCATCAAAAGTATGTCAAATCAAAAAGCTGCTATTTTAGCCTTGAAAACGTTATTAATCAGAATTTTCCATTTCGGCAAACAATGATGAAATACATTTTTGATGCTGCAAAACCAGCTCTTAAACAAAAATTTCTGTTTTCATGCAAACACTTTTTTATTCAAAATCCAATTTTACTTTGTTACAAATTTGTAATTCAAAAAGTTTTTGATGAAAATGCAAAAAAGATCAATTTTTATGAAAATGCAGTAACCTTGGATCCTGCTTTAATATTTGAAGCCAATTTTAAAAAACTTTGCATTTTAACAGTTTTCAATTTTACAGTTGTTGAAAATCCATTAGCTTTATCAAAATTTATTCCGAAGATTGTTCAATTTGAAGCAAAATATGTTTCAATTGGATGTCAAATGTTGACAGCAAATGAATTAAAGATATTAATAGGTCACGGAAATGTTGAAGACATTTTGCTTAACAATGTTACAGTTTATGATGAAATCATTGGAAAAGAAATTTTAATGGAAGATATGTTAAAATTAACTCCAAATGTTAGAAAAATTAGGTAAAAAATGTTGAAAAAAAAATTTTTTTTTGATATTTATTTAGATTTCCATCTTATTCTGTCACAACAACATTCTTTGAATCGCTAATTTGCATACCTTTCAAAAACAAAATCAATTTACTGGATTTTGGAAATGTCAGAGGTGAAAACTTTGATGCAAATATATTTCTAGAATTTTTAATGGTAACTTTTTTCTATTTAAAAATTGACATGAATTAATATTATAATTTTTTTAGGCAAAAGTNTAGGCAAAAGTTTCGCCAAAATGCAAAATTGATTTTTGGTTTAAATTTTCTGATGGTAATACTTTGGATCAAATGTATGATGCTGTAATGACACATGATATAAAAAGTAGAAGTGAAGTGTTTTTTGGGAAAAACAATGCACCTGAATACAGATGTAATTATACCATTGGATAATTAATTTACAATTTGTTTTTCTGTTTTATGGCTTTTTTTGTGTCTCAACTTTTCATTCCTTTTCCACATTGCCATTATATTTTTTTTTCATAATGAAAAAATAAAATGTAAAACAACGTATATTTTGTTTTAATTTTAAAACATTTTTTTATTTCTAAAGTTTTTGCAGATGTATTTTTACAAATTAAAAAATGAACAAAATTTTTTGCAACAAAAGAATAAAAAACAACGTAATAAGAAAAGTAAAAAAACGAACTTCAGTAAATTATTTAAAATTTCTTTAATTTAAAATATCGGATACCAAGAAATTCCGAATTAAATCGCAATGTAATTTTTATTGTCTTCCTAGGTCTATAATCCCTGGGTTTAATTGAAACGAAATACTTTGAAAATTTTTCTTTAACAGTTTTTAAAAGATTTCGTTTTTTGAATGTTTCAGTTTCAGAAATATTTAAGCTGAGATCCATGTTAACAGATTTTGCAGGTTCGCTCTGAAAGCCTTTTGTTTTTTAACATTTGTAAAAACAAAAAACTTCTCTACTTTTAAAAATGTAATTAAACTTTCAATATTGAAATTCAAATCAGGAATTTGCAAATGAATGTATTTCAAAGTTTTTGCTTTGCATAAATTAAGTAAATCTTCCGGCCATGAACTATCAAATTCAATATTTGAATAAAAAATAACGATATCAGTAAGATTCGGAGCTGCTTCAAGAATTTGACGAAACGTAATTGTTGGAAATTTGGTATTGCTGCAGTGAAAATATCTTGTTTTTGAGGTTAAAAGTTGAAGAAATATTTCAGACGAAATCGGTTGTGATTGTTGAAATACAAATAAATCTCGAATATAAAAAACTTTCGGTTCAACAGCAGATATATTGCTGTATTCAGCAAAATTTTTAATATCGCAACTATCAGCTTTAATAACATCGGAATTCAAAAATTCAGAAATATTTGAAAAAGAAATCTCTGTGATGTTTGACCGTTAAAGGTTTTAGATTAATTAAATCAATAATTTTAGGGAATGAAAATATTAAGGAAGATTTTTCTTCAAGCTTTAAACACTGAATAAATCGTTTTAATAAAATTTTATCAATTTTTGGAGGGAATATTTGTGAAGCTAAAATTTTATTTGTTTAAATACATCGCATTTGTTGCAAAAAATTACCTGTAAATCGATCAGAGCAAAATACACTATGATGATTTTTTGAAAAACAAATAAAACATTTTCGTTCTTTTTTACAATTATCACACGATGAAAGATCACTTTTTCCGGAAATGTAAGGTAAACATTGTTGGCAGCAATTTCTTAAACGAATATATTTTAGTCGAGATTCATCCGAAACATAAATATCACAGTTTTGTGAAATGTGAAAAATGCTATCACAAAAAAAGCAGGACATATTTTATTTGAGATTTTTCAAGAAATGAAAAAATATTGTGCCAAGTTTTCAAGGGTTTATGAGAACATCTATAAAATCAACGACAGAAAAAAAAAGGCCCAGTCTTTTTTAATAGATTTATTGGAAAAAAAAGTAAATCAAAATTTTTCTTGGCACTCGTGTTAGTAGAGCAATGAATTAATTGTGTGCAGATTTGCAGGCAGGTATAATTTTTTCATTCATCATCATCCTTGAATTTTTCGTTCTTCCATAATTCAGGAACAAAAATTTCCTGGAGCTTTGATAAAATTAATTTAAGCAAGGATTATTACTTCAACATAACCTATATCTTTTAAAATTAGGACAATTTAAATCTTCTTTTTCAAAAGTGAAACAAACAGTTTTAAAAGACGTAAGAATCTATGAGCAATAGGGAACTGTAATAGAATCAAACACTTTTTCAAACTTCGCGAAACAATTCTTTAAAATTGAACAATCAATATTGATAAATTTTTTTTGGTAATTGTAATTTTAGGTTTAACCACACATTTTTATCATAATTCATTACTCTGACGCAAAAAATCTGTATAATGTTTTTGGGGCTAAAGCGCCCATTGCACAAACTTCACCAAAATGTATTTTTGGTTTAAATTTTCTTATGGTCATACTTTTGATCAAATGTATGGTGTTATAATGACAAATGATTCAAAAGGTAGAAGTGAAGTGTTCTTTGGGAAGATTAATGCACTTGAATATAGATGTAATTATACGCACGGATAAAAAGTTTCTTTAAAAAATTGTATGTTTTAGTTTTTTTATCGTTTAAATAAAGACATTTTTTTGTTTTTGCTGGAATTTTGAAACATGACTACCACAGTTACACAATTTTAATTACTGTTTTTCGGCCATTTTGTGTTTCAACGTTTCATTCATTTTCCATATTGCCATATGCTCTTTTCACACTAAAAAAAATCAAATGTCAAAAATACTTTATATTAAAACAGAGAGAAGCAAAAAGCACAAACGTCTCAAATACTTTTACTCTTACATTTCAATTTTTCTGCCGATTGTTTTCCTTCATATAACTTTGAAACGAAAAATTGTGATTGTTTTTGAATATTTTGAATTAACTTGTTACTATTTTTTTATGTGCCAACTAAAGTTTAAAAAAACTATTTATTACTCCATATAAGTAAGATAATTATATGGTGCTGAAGAGGTAATGAACATTATTTAATAAAAAAAAGAACCGATTATATAAGCGCTTTACAAAGTTTGCCTTGAAATATTGTTGAATTTTATCAAAAAAAATTTTTGAGCAATATCTCTAATAAAAAAAGAATTGAATCCAAAGAACTTAAAGTGTGTGTCGTATGTCCAAATATTTTTTTGTCCAAATCATCGATTTCTTTTCCAAAACAACAAAAAATTCTATTTAAAATGTTTGCTAAAAAAGACAAACAGCCACAGTTAAACGTTGAAAAAAAAGCAAAAGCTTTTTTGGTGAATTGTTGCTTTTGTCATTCTTTTATTTTTCAAACAAAAAATAAATATTTGAATTTTTAAAAAATCTTAAGCTAATTAAAAACATAGTTTTTGTCTTTTTAAAAAGATGAAGACTGTGGTTTGAATCTTTTATCAAAGCAGAAATCTAAAATTTTTTCATTCATTTGCTTTTTAAAAAAATAAATATGATTAAAATATTAAAATTCATTTTTTACTCAATTCAATACTATAAACACAATTACGTTTGAAAAAAATGTTTATATGGACAATAAATATCACAAAAAAATAAATGTTACAAATTTACCGCTGTTGTCGAACACAGCTAGTAAAGTTTTTTTTCACAGCTGCTGTTGATTATAATTATTGCTATAGTATATAATTTTTTCCAATTGGATCTGAATTATCTTTTCGAAAATTACATTCTGTTCCAACATTACAAAGTGAAGTACATTGAAGCGCTCTTTTTCTGCATTCACAATTTCTTGAACATCCTTTTTTGCAAAGACAAACATATCTCCTATTTGAACTATTAATTTTTTGACTTCTTAATTGTCTTGAATACAATGCAAAAAGCATTGTTTGAATATACTCTTGCAACTACTTTTTCATCTTCATTTTCATCATTATTAAGAATATCATAAATTTTAAAATTTGCGTCTACGGTTTTTTAAGCTGTGGCTTTCCTTTCACAAAAAATGATCTGCCTTTTATATAGCTGTTGATTTTCTAGGAAAAATAAATGATATTATTATATTACGTAGTTTTGTTTTTCCTTTTACTATTTCATGCAAAACATATAAACAGAAAATAGTAAAAAAAAATAATAAAAAAATAATATGTTACTTTTTAGTTTTTAACTGGTTGCATCGTCTTATCACTTTATTTATTAGCATGTTTTATATTACTAGATATCCAAAAAAAACACAATAATAATGTTCCAGATATTCTTTTCCTTTTTATTGCATTTGAAATTGTTACTCATGTTATTCACAATCCTTTCGTCACAAATATTTTTCAAAATGGTTCAGGTATTCTTGCAACCAAGAAACTTGGAGTTTCTTCTATCGCTTTTATGATCTCTTTGATTTTATACGTTCTTTCAACGTTAATAAAAATTCGGGTTCTCAATTTGCGGGATAAAAATGTTAGTGCAAACACAAATCGAGATCGCTTAATTACCTCACCATAATATTCTTTTTTGCATTCCTAACTCTCTGTAATCTTTTTTTTTATTCATACTTTACTTTTTTGACTTATCACTTCTTTAAAGGCACTAACGTCTGTTGCAGAATATAATTATTTTTTTGTAAATCTTTGTAATGTTAATAAAACTAAAAGTTCGTTGATAATTGATAAAAAATTTTTAGCAACATTTTGTATTACACATTATTATATTGGTAAAATGCACTAATAATTTGTAATAGTTAAAAAAAAATTCTACTGGACAACATAAATTTAAGACAATTTTTTTCCGTCTGACAGTTTTTGAATGCGGACTTTTTACAGTAAATGTGATAATTGGCTAAATATTTATTACGTGTAAATATGAAAAAATAAAGTCGCAACTGATCGCAGTTTTTAAAGCAATTGCTTCTTTATTCAAAAAATCTTTTGGGGAAGAAAAAATAATAAACAAAGTAAAATAAAACAAGTGGAAAAATGTGCGGCAAAAAAAATATCAAAATTTTTTCATTTTAAAATATCGAACACCAAAAGATTGGTAATTATCCGATTTAGATCTCAATGAAATTCTTATTGTCTTTCCAGGTTTATAATGTTTGTATTTAATTGGAACGAAATATTTTGAAAATTTTTCTTTGACCGTTTTTAATGGATTTCTTTTCTTAAATATTTCAGTTTCAGGAATATAATAAAGGAGATCAACGGATTTTACAGATTTGCTCTGAAAGACTTTGTTTTTTAACATTTTTAAAAACAAGAAAATTCCATACTTTTAAAAAAGTGATTAAACTTTCAACATTAAAATTCAAATCAGGAATTTGCAAATGAATTTTTTCCAAAGTTTCTGCTTTGCATAAATTAAGTAAATCTTTCGGCCATAAATTATCAATTTCAATATCTGAAGAATGAATAATGATGTCTACAAGATTCGGAGCTGTTTCAAGAATTTGACGAAACGTAACTGTTGGAATAAATTTGGTACCGAAATAGTGAAAAGTTTTTGTTTTTGAGGTAAAGAGTTGAAAAAATGTTTCAGACGAAAATGGTTTTGATAAATAAATAAAAAAATCTCGAATATAAAAAACTTTCGATTCAAAAGAAGGTAATTTGTAGCATTCAGGAGGATAATTATCGTATTTATCAATAATGCATCTGTCAGCTATAAAAACATCAGAATCAGAATTCAAATATTTGGAAAGATTTGAAATTTCGCCTTGATGTTTGACTGTTAATGGTTTTAGATTAATTAAATCAATAATTTTTGGGAATGAAAATATTAATGAAAATTTTTCTTCAAGCTTTAAACACTGAATAAATCGTTTTAATAAAATTTTATCAATTTTTGGAGGGAATATTTGTGAAGCTAAAATTTTATTTGTTTAAATACATCGCATTTGTTGCAAAAAATTACCTGTAAATCGATCAGAGCAAAATACACTGTGATGATTTTTTGAAAAACAAATAAAACATTTTCGTTCTTTTTTACAATTATCACACGATGAAAGATCACTTTTTCCGGAAACATAAGATAAACATTGTTGGCAGCAATTTCTTAAACGAATATATTTTAGTCGAGATTCATCCGAAACATAAATATCACAGTTTTGTGAAATGTGAAAAATGCTATCACAAAAAAAGCAGGACATATTTTATTTGAGATTTTTCAAGAAATGAAAAAATATTGTGCCAAGTTTTCAAGGGTTTATGAGAACATCTATAAAATCAACGACAGAAAAAAAAGGCCCAGTCTTTTTTAATAGATTTATTGGGAAAAATGTTAATCAATATTTCTCTTAGCCCACTATTTAGTAGAGCAATGAATTAATTGTGTGCATATTTGCTGGCAGGGATAATTTTTTCATCCATCATCATCCTTGAATTTTTCAGTCCTCTGTTATCCAGAATACAGGAACAAAAATTCCCTGGTACTTTGATAACATTAAACTGAGTTCAAGGATTATTACAGCAACATAATCCCGTATCTTTTAGAATTACGACAATTTTAATCTTTTTTTTTAAAAGTGAAACAAACAATTTTAAAAAACGAAAAAATAATGTTTTTAAACTTTATTTTTTTTAGTGTATTATTGAAAAAAACAAATGTTTTAAGATTTTTGAGATAGAAAGAAGTAACGTCAAATTTAAAGAAAGACATAAAAAACTATCTGCCAAAAATGCATGATTTTTTTTTAAAGAAGTTTATTTGCATCATCATTAGAGATTAAATATGGACTTTTGAGTTTGTAAATAATTATTTTATTTTCTTTATTTAAAGATTGTGTNAAAGATTGTGTGTAATAAAAATATAGGATAAAAAATTTAGTTAACAAGAAACATTATTTTTACAAGAAAATTTTAACATTATCAGCGGTCTTTTTTCAACTTAAAAATTGATTTTAAACGTTTTGTGTTGCCTTGGATATTCCTTTTAACGGGGGTATTTTTGTCTTTTTTTTTCAACCCTTTTCTTTCCTAACATTATGCAACGTTAGAAAGCTTTTTTTTCTCTTTTGGAAAAGTTGTAGTTTGTATTTTTCACACCATTTTTTAGAAAAGGAAAGGTGTTAAACATTTTGTCGTCAAAATTTTATATTATTATTATTGTATAATTACAATATTAATTAATGATGGATTTCCTCAATATTTTTGCTGAAAATGAAAACGAAGCAGATGTAGCAGAATCTAACAACAGAACTTTTCCATTCAATGATTCAACATCTTCAATCAATAACAAAGCAACTCAAAAAAAGAAACAACTTTCTCAAAAAAAGCATTGTCAAATATATTTTTCACAAAAAAATGCAATTGTGTATCAAAATTTTCCATTTAAATCAACAATTATGCAATATATTTTAAAGAATCAAAGCTTAAATGTTCAACGAAAACTTCAGCAATGTTGCAAATATTTTTATATTAAAAATCCAACTTTGATTTGTGAAAGAGTTTCCACAAAAGCTTTTAAGAAAGAACCATTTCGATTCCATCATAAAACGTTTATTGTTGGGCCATTGTATATTTCGATGCTTCAGAATTTGCATAATATTTCTATTGAAACAGCTTTAAAATTTGATCTTTACGATAGATTTGCATTATCTCAACTGATTTCAAGTATCCAAAAATGCAATGCCAAATCAATCGATATTGAACACCAAGATTTAACTTTCAATGAATTTAAAGTATTGATTGAATTTGGAAGTGTTGTGGAATTGGTTCTTGAAGATGTCAACATCTTTGATAATAATGATAAGATTAAACATGTTCAGCTTGCAGAAATTTTAAAACTCACTCCAAATATTAAAATTTTTAAGAAAGCATCTGTTTTTTTCGTCTTCCTAATAACTTATCAATTTTAGATTGACCGGATTTGATATAACTTCTGCAACCTTTGAACCACTTGCAAAGTTTTTATTCAACGAAAAACTGAATTATCTTTTTATTAATAATATTACAAATATCGATTATTTCGATCCAACATATTTGATTCAGTTTTTGATAGTTTGTTTTGATAGTTATTAAAAAATAATTAATCAAATTATAATTTTTAGAATAATATTTCAACGAAAAGTGAAATTATAATTTTGTTGAAATCTGAACTTTTATGGGAAGAAATTGGTGAAGCAATGACTAACTGTAAAAATGACATTTTAAATAGTGTCAATTCACATTTTGCTGAAAAAGAAAAACCAAAGCTTTCAATTGATCTTTATTATAATTAATTTAATTTGATTTTAGTTTTCATTTCAATTAACTTTTTATTAAATAAATTAAACAATGGACGTAAAAATTGCCAGCAAAAAAAATAAAAAACATCTTCGTTTAATTAAACGGAAAAAAGTAATTGCCAAAGTTGACTCATTTTTTTTTGAAAAACACATGTTTTTCTTAGAAGTTACTTTTGAGGTCGCCAAATTTGATATAGTTTTATGCGTTTTTTGTTTTCGTCTTTTTTGTGAGAAATTCTTTTCACCGTTATCGTTTCCTAAGCTTTTTAGATTTTTTAACAATCTTTGAGCCAAAGTGGATAGTATTTTAATTTAAAAAAGATTCTTTTTGTGTTCTTTACCGAAAAAAAATATCAAAAAAACACCCTAATTTTCTTATTGGTCTTTTGGACTGAAACGACGATGATCGTGTTTTTCTTTCTACTTTGCAGTCCCATTACAAATGCATTACATTATATTGCTTATTATACTGCTTATTTTAGCACATTTTTTGCCCACTTTTTCAATAATATTTGTCATATAATCATTACATTTGTAAAGGTCAGTTTTCAGTGATGCGTACTCCTACCTACTGAACATTTGGTATTTTTTAAATTTTGTTTTCGTAATCTTTGAAATAAAAAATAATTGACTTGTAAGCTCTTTTGCGGTATTTTTAACGTTTAGCCTACACATAAATTTTTCATTCACCAAAACAACCGCTCATTCTACCAAACCGCCCCCGCCCTCCTTTTGAATTCGCAGTACAAATTCACTATTTTTATGCAAATTTGTGAATGAAAAATTAATGTGTGGACGAAACAATAAAAGCGACTGTTCTGCAAATATACCTTAGATTAATGAAAATACAGTCAGAATTAAAAAGCAA